>VZTU01018023.1:27191-193926 GCA_013400835.1 Zapornia atra
AAGCACCTGTGGATTTAAGTTAGAGATACAACAAGACTTTCTGTCCTGTAGGACTTCTGTGACAAAAGAGGATCAGAATGCAACTGTGACCAGATATAATTAAAGCGATAAATCAGTAATTTACTCAAAGAAGGTAATATACACTGCTATAAAGCAAAAAAGAAGTGACATCTGCAATTCCTCCTTCCCCCGGTCCCAGTAGCAATTCTTTCTGACTGGTCCTGGAGCCAAAAGAGTATATTTAATTTTTTCAGCTGCTTAGCATAACCATTCTGATAGGAAACACCAAGACATCCCACTAAAATGAGTCCCTTGAGCCAGACAAAGATGAATTTCAAATCAGAGGAAGGAGAAAAGGATTGGGAAAGGGAGGAAGTAGCTAAGGTGAGAACAGAGATTAGAACCTCTGTCCATCAACCTATGTCTGGATGCTTTTTACCAAATGAAACAGGAGCTAAATTCTTTCCCTAATACTTAAGGACATTTCTATAATGCTCCCCCTACCACCCCTCAAACCTCAGTCCTTTAATAGAAAGAGTAAGATAAATTTCAGCTTGCTTCTGGGCAGTGGGATTCGCATGTTCTCATTACATGCCCTATTACAAATAAACAGCACAATTCAGGAGGAGCCACATTCGTGTTCCAGCACAGCTTGATCCAGATGAATCAGGAAGGTAAACAGACAAAAGCAAAAGCAAGAAAGATTTAATAACACAATTAAAATATAACTTTATAAGCTTGCGAGCTGATGTGGCAGGCTGCTTTCAGTAATTTCCAGAGGGAGTGCTTATCCGTGACTACAAACCGAAGCAATCTAGAAGCTGGCCACTCAAAGCTGTAAGGAGAGCTGCTGCAACTGAAGGCAGTTTGCCCAATCGCCTGGAGAGCTCTTTTTGGCTTCCAAATCATAAATTGAAGTCTACCTCTAATTTTGCTACCTCGATTTCTCAATACCCGACTCCTTTTTTTTTTTTTTCTCCTTTCTCATCACTGCTTAGTAGTCTGGATTCCCTAGTGAGATGCAGCGCAGACTGCTAGGATCTGCCAAACATTAAAAAGCAGGCAATGTCTGTTCAACAACTTCAAATCACTTTCTGTGTGAGGCAGCCCCCCAATAGCCTTTGTTTCATCAAGAAGTATTTGTTGCAGTCAGTCTTTTCTGCTGCTTTTCTTACCTTTTATACCCTGCAACTTTACACTGTAACTCACTATTTCTAGCCAGATGCTTTAGACAAAAATATCAGCCTCTGGAAAGCCAGAAAATAGCAGCTCTTACAGAAATGAACATTATTCCGGAATTATGTCAAGAAAAGAGTCTGGGGAGCAAGCCTTGTGAAGATCCCTTCATCCCTAGGAATGCTCAGGGCTACTGTGTCTCTGCTCTCTTGGAGAAATGCTGGCCAAACTTTGCCATAACAGAATTTATCTCCCTTCTGTCCCAGCTTCACCAGCTGACTTATTCCAGATGTGATCCAGAGCAGTAGGCAACCTTTGGGCAATGCAGACAACTTGGAGTACAGCATGAATATGAACAGAGTCCTCCATTCACAAGAGAAAGTAAACATACTCTTCCTATCTCTAGAGAGAGAGTCAGAAAATGTGTCTTCCTCCTTGAATTGCATGCTTTTCTTCTCTTGCAACCTCATTTTCCAACTGTCCATCCCTTCATCTTCTAGAAACACAGAGAAACAAATTGAATGGGGACAGACTTCTGTAGGATCACTTACTGAACCTAATGGTTTACATTTAAGAGTCTACTGGCTGGAGCTGAAATCAGTCAGTCCCTATAGACTTTAAGGAGAGGCTAACAGAGGCATGAGGAGGCAGCAGAAGAAAGCACAGATATTGTCACAGCTCCTCTTGCTTCCACTGTTTCACTCTGCTTTAGTTACCTTTGTATTTGGGCTTATTCACTCAGCACTGCATTCTTTTCTCACTGTGGTGGTTTAGCCCTGGCTGGAGGCCAGGTGCCCACCAAAACCAGTCTTTTACTCCCCTTTCCAGGTGGACAGGGGAGAAAAGATATATTAAGAGGCTTAGGAGTCAAGATAAGGACAAGGAGAGATCATTTTATCAGTGACGATATGGGCGAAACAGACTCAACACAGTGCAGGAAAGAACTATTCTAATTTATTACAGTACACTAGAAAGAACAGTGAAGAACCGGAGTCAGGAGCGCGACCAAATCTTAAAACAAATGCAACCAGATCTTAAAAACACGTTCCCCCCACCACTCCCTTCTTAGCAGACTTTAATCAGAATCTTGCTCCCTTCTTCCCCCCCGCTCGCAGTACAGGGGGGGCAGGGACTGGGGAAAATGGGGTTCTCAGTAGCACCTTCCCCCCACCCCTCCATTCTAAGCAGAATTCCCTTTAGCCATGATTTTACTCCCTTCTTCCCCCCCTGCTCGCAGTACAGGGGGGGGCAGGGACTAGGAAATAATAATGGGGTTCTCGGTTACTTCATGAGCTGTTTTCCTTTCCCAGATCTTAAAACACCTCTACCTCCCCACCCCGCTCCCTCCTTAGCAGACTTCAATCTAGTCATGATTTCACTCCCTTCCTCCCCCCGATCACAGCACAGGGGGGCAGGGACTGGGAGACGGGGGCTTCGGTCAGTTCCTTGCAAGTTGGTTTCCTTCTCGGCCCCGGGGGGGAGGAAAATCCATTCCACACACCCTCCCCCTGCTGCACCGTGGGGTCCCACACACTAGAGACAGTCCTCCAGGAACTTTCTCCGTGTGTCTCATCAGCTGCTCCGCCTGGATCCCTGCTGTGGCGGGCAGCAATAAATCACAATGTCTCTCAGTCCCAGTCCTCCACGGGGTCACCAGCCTCCCCCCAGCAAACCTGTTCCAGTGCAATTCTCTCTCTCTCTCTCTCGCTCATCTCTGTAGGTTCCAAGTGCTGTCAGGGGCTTGCTTCAGCACAGTGTCTTCTCTATGTCTCCACCTGCTCCATCCAGCGTGGAGCCCCTCCACGGGCTGTAGGTGGGGTCTCGGCCTTTACCATGGGGTTTCTCCACGGGCTGCAGGGGCATCTTTCTCTCCGGCACCTGGGGCACCTACTCCCCCTCCCCGGCCTTGGTGTCTGTACAGCTCGTTACATCTTCTCACTCCCTTTTCCGGTGGCAAAATGCAGCTGCTTCCGGGTTGTTTTCTCCTATATGTGATTCTCAGAGGCGCTGTGACTATCTCTCATTGGCTTGGCCCTGGTCAACAATGATTCTGGCCTTGGATTGTTTACATTTTGGAGCTCCAGAGAATTCCTGCAGCTCCTCACAGCAGCCATTTTGTGCACCCCTGTTCTTTTCCAGCACCCAACCTCGCAAAACCACGACACTCACGTACAGCCATCAATAAGTATGCTTAGGTATTTAACCTCAGAAGTGGTCATCTCATCGGTAGGAAACAGAAACGTGCTTTGAAGGCTCTGATCCAAATCAAGTTAGCAGAAGTAATAGATGGATCCTTAAAGAGCTGTCTCAGCTCTTCTGTCTCTGTGCAGCCCAGTACCAAGCACAGCACTGGGCTAACCAGTGCAGCTGTGTGGGGTAGATGGTGCACCTCCCAGTTTGAAATTGCATGTTCTCCCCCCAGCCCCGAGATGCTCCGCACCCTTGATTTCCTAGTGCTCTGCACAACAGCATGGTCCCTAGATGCAGGTCTGGATTCCTACTGTTCATTTTCATTTGCCCTTTGCAGTTTTCAGTTTGCCTGCTGAAGGAACTTCATTTAAAATAATCTAAACACCTTTAGTGTCTATATTCTGAAAGCTGTAATATTATTCATGATATTTCTATTCGATCCATTCAGAGCCTTACGTTGTGGGTAGTACCTTTAAATAAAAGACAATTTGTATGCCTTTAGTATGAATATATTTCACATTCCACTGACAATAATGGCATTTGCTTAAGAGAACTCAGTGCTGACAGCCGGTCCTCTAAGAGGTTTTGTTGCATGCCAACATGTAACTGATTTTTTGTATCTTAATCGCCTTATATTACAGTTAATATTGAACACTCTTGTTGGATAGATGTGTCCATGGATTTTGGATACTTGTTATAGAAGTCACCCCTTCTGCAATGAAAGACTGTCAGGTCAATAGAAACAAAATATAATTCAGTTTTATTTTTATGAGAGATCTCTCTTTTCCACCTCTTATGAATAAGCCCAGCACAGTTTAGACACGTTTACCATATAGTATCTCTTGCCAGGTCTGAATTTTTAGTTGTGCAATTTATGCAAGAGTCAGGTACTAACAGCCTAAGTGGAGAAAAGTTACCTTCCAGAATACAACGATTCCTCTGTTTTAAGGTGGCTGTATCGGCTCTTTGGTGCTGTAAATAGGCTCTAATGCTAAGGATCCGTCCACACCACTTAGGACTTCAACTGCTAAACATCTCTTTTTTTTTTTCCCACCTCCCTTCCAAATGATTCTCTTAAATGTTTCTGATAAAGCACCCCTCTTCTCTGGTTTAAATTCTGCCAGAATGGCTGGAACCTCAGTAAAGGACTCTTACTTGTCATCTGGAAACTAACTGAGCTCCAGATTTGGATCACCCACACATTTGTTCTGAAACACACGTACAGGCCTTCCCTCTCAGGAAGCTTCAGGAACCCTGCTTCAGGTTGTTTATTTTGAAAATGTGTACTGGGAAGAAAATTCAAACGTTATAATACTTGCAAAAAAAAACCCCAAAAAACCCAACCCTCAAAAAATCCCCCACAACTTCCAAAAGCTAGCTATCTATATTTGTGTGTATTCATATGTGTATATATATCCATAGGAAGGAAGGATCTGCATGCAATTTGACAGGCAAAGTGTTCATACTCCCAAGTTTCAAATAACAAACTTCTTTAAAAGTAATGGAGAAATTTGGTAGATGTAGAATGGTGAAAAGAACCCTGACAGACCTTGATGAAAATTTGCAAAATTAGGTGAGCTAAACACAGTGTGCATGAGCCTGAATTTATAGGAAAATGCCTATTGCTGAACTTGGATGCATTTGCCATGGCATTTGTTTGGGTACAAATGAAGCTGCTGAATAAAGAGCATAAGAGCATTGGGATTTGTGGACTCAGCTCTGGGTCTGAGCTGCAGCAAAGTAATCTATTTCCCCAATAAAACTAATTTCAAGTCTGTAGTTGGATTCTCAATATCTGGATCTAGACTTTGTAATTTGATCCCATCCCCCTCCTACTCAGATGAAGATAGCGCAAGGTTAGGCACAAAACCTGCAGACAAGGAAGATGGTTTTGGCATTACCCTTTTGAAACGGTGACCCTGAGCATGTAACACATAATCAAAACTTGATTAACATAGAAATCCAATTACTGCTTCATTAAAGATCTTTCATTAATCTTGAAAACACTTGTAAAATGCTTGGACTTCATTTCCCAACAAGTAAAAATGTAAAGAACATTGTTGAGGGGTCAGATTCAATGGCACAACTATTATGTCAAAGCTGTTCCTCCTAGGACAGTGTTTGGTTGCCTTTCTTGCAGCATGTCCACCCTGATCAGCATGCAGATCTGGCATTATCCATACCAGAGACATGTCCTGTGACCAGCAGCAGAGCTGTTCTGGAATAAAAGGTCCTAGGTAATCCAGACCACCAGCTATGGATCAGTAGGAGCTTTAGAAACCAAAATTCCCCGGTAGCCAAATCAAGTTGGCAATGCAGTCCAGCTCTGTTGAGTAGCAATGCAGTGTCAAGGTGAACCTGTTGGCGTCTCCTAGCTGTGAATGTCCCCAGAATTCTCTGGACCCAGCTTGCTGCTCCCTGGGGTGTGAGCTACATGTTCAGAAGAGGTCACCCAGGGCATCACTTCCCACCTGGCTGCACTTCCCTCTGTGATAACAGGCTCCATTCAAAAATCAGAAACAAAACCAGGGATGTGGCTGTTTGCCCTCCCTGTGCCAAAGAGGCCATACCTTCACAGGGGTTCAGAACAGCCTCACACTGTTCGGCAGGGACTTCCAGGAAAGCAAGTTAAAAAACCTAGTCCCAGACACTCTGCCTACCCACCATGTCACTGCTCCCGGCTGTCATCAGTGGGCTAAGTTGGTGTGGTATGGCTGGACTCACAGCGGTCACTTGGCTCTTCCCAAAGACCTGCTCCTGCTCTTTAGACGCCTTCGCAGCAAGTACTTGTGCATGGCTGACTGGTTTTGACTGTTCCCTAGGTGAAACCCACAAGGTGGACAAAAAGATGCTTTTTGAAATTCCGTTCCAGAACGTATTTTTAAAATTTCCGTCAGTGCTCTTAAATTCCTGATCCTGTGATCCCATTTTTAGAATGTGACACACTGCAAACATGAAACAGATCTGATAAACACTTTAAAAGCATTTAGTCCTTCTTTTTTTGTGGGCCTCCACGCAATCTAAGCAAACAAGAAAGGGATGCTATTACCTCATCTCATACACAGGGTGTTGAGTCAGGAAGAGGGGGAGTTATCTGACATGCGGCCGTCTACGTCTGAGCTACTTGACTAGATTTCCTTTGTAATTAACGGAAATGGGTACTTCCAGATTTGCATCACCTCATCTAATAGTAGACTTCTAAAATGGATCAGGTTAATCTCATCATGGTAGTGCCTGCTGCCACAACCAAGAACAGAAGCCACAGCTGGCCAGCAGTACTGGCATTTGCTTCCAGTCAGTCCAGTCTTACCTTAATACACTCAACCCATATAGCACCAAGCACACTGGCAAAACCAAGTATAAGACTCAGAGCCCCAAACCCCAAATAAGGTTAGTTGTAACGTACATGTTCCTTCTCCAAATGCAGGATGATTACCCAGAAAATGCAATTAGTTTGACTTAGGATTTCACAGCTGCATTAAAAGTTTTGTTTCATTACCCAG
The DNA here is from genome assembly GCA_013400835.1 of Zapornia atra. Taxonomy (NCBI): domain Eukaryota; kingdom Metazoa; phylum Chordata; class Aves; order Gruiformes; family Rallidae; genus Zapornia; species Zapornia atra. Next base: position 34,061 of record VZTU01018023.1, read on the forward strand.
AAATGAGAACCTCTGATATGTTTTTTTCAGTAAAGTTGACATGGGTGTCCATCGTGTCCTTGTTTTGCATTCCTTTCATCGTTAATTTCTCTCCTAAGACTGTTAATCATATTTGACTTTACTCAATCCTACAGCTGTGTGAGGGAATGTAATCTGTCCATTCAGGCAAAATTTCAATAGTTCAAAAAATGGGTTTACTCTGGTTTTAAACAACATTGCAGAACCATCAACAAAGCAAAGCACTGGGGTGGTAGCAGACATGAAAGTGTCACCAAAGCATTTTGATTAGCCAGGTGAAGATTCAGGATTTCCAGGACGCTCTTTAGATGGGGTAGCCCCATAGACCCTGTCTCAGGGAATAACAGCTCAGAGAGCACCCTCTTTGTGGGCTGTCCAAGAGTAACAAGCTCTAGAAATCATCCAGCCACCGGGCAGCTAAACAGCCCCAACTTTGCATGCCAGCACTTCTCTGTCATCAGGCCATCTGCCAGGCAGATGAGCTGGCAGAAGATCAGAGAGGTACAATGAAAACACCTTCCTCAGAATAGAGCTGTCATCACACGGCATCTTAGCTTTGCCTGAAGTGCTCTGGTGGAAACATGTTGACCTGGAGCTTCTCCAGCCAGCACTACAGATGAATCTTGACCAACAGCTGCCGGCTGAGACAGGCACATGCTGTTCATCTCCATTCTTCTCATTGACCTGTGCACCCTTCCCTGGGCCTGAAGCTGTTGCAGAGTGGCACCAATGCTCAGTTTAATGTACAGGCTTGTAGGAACACCTAGGAAAAAAAAAGTCCATTTTGACCACCTACCACCCGTTGTGGATGGAATGCTATTGGAGAAGGAGAGGTGACATCAGGAATGCGAATGTGTCTCTTCTTCAACATCCCAGTGCAAGCTGGAATGGCAAAATTTTAATGCCAGGGAAGTACTGGGAGTATTGGGTGGTTCTTGAACTTGCTTTCACAGCCTTTTAATCTTTCTCCTGTAAAACAGACCTCTTTTCACTAAATGTAGAGCTTGAGTAGTGCCAACTCCCACCTGGTAATATCTCCCCTGAATTGCTGAGCATCAACTCCAGCCACAGGATTCAAGTGAGGCTTGGCATCTCTGTGTGGAACCATTGCCCAGGGCAAGAGGGCTTCAAATTCCCCACCAAGGACCAACTCCAGAATTCAAACCTGGCAATTACTGGCAGCATTACAATGTTTGTGGGCACACATTTCTGTGACAATATATGTTTTCATATCGATTTTGTATTTTCAATGAGCATAAACAGAGCTAATTGGTGAATATAATAGTTTGGAAAATCTGAAGACCTGTTTTTAATAACCTTTAAAGTAGCTTCCCTTGAGAGGTTCTTTCACCAGTCTAAATATTTAATATTGTACTTACTGTCCTTGTTTTTAAAGAAATACTTTAATGTAGCAAAATGGGTAATGACTTGCAAGCCACTGGTTGTCACAGAAGCAGGACTTTGGAGATCATTAGAAGAAATAGAGAACCATTCATGCAAGAGTTCCTACTCTACAGGATTTTTAATCCCATTTTGTAATTTCTCACTCCTCCCAGCTGTCAAAGTTTCAGGAAGTCTCTGGAATATAAGCCTGGTGTCTTCTAAGACAGAGCTCTACCAGATTTCCCATGGTTATTTTTAATTTGCAAATAACTCCTTTCCTTTCTCCTGGCTGTACATTTTCCATTGATTTCCTTAGTCTTTAAACAACTTATATATATATACATATATACACAGACATATATACATATATTAGACAAATATATTTGCTGAATATATATATTCTTTATTTTATATATAATACAAAACCATGCAGAATGGCTCACCATAGAAGATAAATTAGGAGTCAAAATATATTGATTTACCAACACTAGAAATACTGTGGAGCGAACTTCACTAATTAGCTTGTATGTGACAAGCAGAAACAAAATGCAGCTAGTTTATGCAGTTTGCTCTTTTGGAGAAAAGGGAGAATGCTAAATGGTTGACTTCATGACTTAAGCTTACTTTGAGTTTTATTTTTTCCCTCTTTGCAATCCTGTTTAAATTACCAAATTTGCAGGAGTACACAACAAAACTAAGCACTCCTTATGAAATGCCCAAACTTCTAGAACAAAAGACCACAACACAGTGTAAGGAGACAACTCAGACATGGTGTTCTGTGATACCACTGGAAGCTAGAACTAAGGGAAAGGTTTTCAGAGGAAGAACATCTGTTTCATAAGATGTGAAAAAAAAAGTTTATAAAATACCATAGATTTTTATAAAACAAAAATTGAGCCTCTGATACTGCTATTAGAGATTCTAAATTTGACACATTGCATGTTCTTTCTACAGTTTCTCTCACTTGCATTGACTTTACTTATTAGGTGTTTGTTCACATATAACCGAAAGTAAGAGAGAACAAGCTCTACCTGAAACCAGCAATGTTTCTAGATAAGCCTCAAGTCATGCAGAAATCAAAACCATCCTGGGAATTCTGAGAAACCTGCTTACAGTGGTGAAGCTATTAGTACCCATTCAATTAGTTCAATCCCCGGTTCAGGAAAATTTCCCTTTTTGTGTTAATCATAAGCATAAATTCTGTTGTGTCATTCCTTAAAGTTAGCTATCTTTCCAGGCTTAAGAAAGATGTTAAAGGAAATGGCCAAGTTTTTTCCTAGTTAATGTCTTTTCTTTCTTTCTTTTTGTTCCAAAACAAATGCCTGTAGATTTCTTGCCATTTAGCTTGTTCTTGTCAAAATTATTTCTTTGTTTCTAAATGAACCTTGTTACCTTTCCCTCTAATAACTATATTTTAATAATTATTCATACCTACTACCAGATCTTAAACAATCCCATCATAAGCCAGGTGCTATTTTTCACATCTAAAGATGATAACTCCTCTTAAAAAACAGAGCTGATTTTGTGTATACCAGATGCATCAAAGTACACACAGAGTTTGTACCTTCTAGGTTTGGGAGGGTTTCTGTATGCCACCCTATCTGTCCATCTTGGGTGGAAATGAGTAGAGCTTTTTCAGAATTACAGCTTGCTGAATGAGCATAAGTTTGATCTTTAAAGTTGCCTGACTTATGCCTTAACCACTGGGGAGTGGGGTTTCTACATAGCTACAACTACTGTCTGCTCCCCAAAGCATAGTGTGCATCTATGCAGACTTTCAGTAAGCCTCACTAGAATAGGTTTGAAATGGATAGTCCCAGTCTGAAAACAAAGAATTCAGGAATACAAATAATTCAACATGAAGTTCAAGTGAAAATATCCCCTGCACTTGTACACCTACAGCCCCTCTTCCTCGCAGAGATCAAACTCTGCATAGAACAGCAGCCTGAGCACTTTTATCCAAAACCATAGCTGCAGGACCTACTGTCTACTTTTTGTACAAATTCTAGTGGTTAGATTTTTAGAGCAGCAGAAGACTTGATATCAAATCTCTTTTCACTCTAAACAGTTTTGACACTGTAACGCCCACTTCACAGATGAAAATTCAAGTTGCCAGGCTGCAGGAAGGAAAACTGACCACTGTTCTTTCCCAAGATGAGAAAATGAGTAGCAACAACAGAGCAGAAGCAGAGCAAGTGAAAGGCAGTATGATGTAATATCATGAATGAGCAACATGGGTTCAGACTCTTATTTCCCCAGATAATTTGGAGGTTTTATTCACCAAGTGAAATATAAAAACTAAATTATTGCATTAACTGGAGCTGCATTAAATGTCTGAATTAGAATATATTATTTTAAGAGAATATAACTACAAGTGGTAATCTAAGTATAACCATAACCACGCAATATGTGTAATTGAAATAGAGCACTGTGTTGGCAAAACATTAGACTGTTTCCTAGCTCTAAGCTGCATGGATCAAGCTAGCAGCAATTGTAAGGCTTTTGCATTAACTTACCGAAGCTGCTATTGCAGCTTGTAGGGAAGGCAGTCACACAGAAAACGTCTCAGGCGAGTGTTTTTTGAAGAATGGCATGTTGTTCCCAACTCTCTTGTGTAATTAAAGACTCAAAACTTTATTCTACTGAAACTGATGTCAGTACTTGCTTGACATCAAAGGGAATTGAGATTTGCCATTCTTTTATCAAGAATTATTTTTATCATATGATTAAAAAGAAGCAAGGCAATTCACAATGCATCACGTGGCAGCACTTTCGTCTGTAGGTGAAGGCAGACTCCAGTTCTGTGAGGCCTCAGAGCTACCACCTGAAGCCAAGAAATCAGCTCAGTGCTGTGGCTGTAGTATCTGAACATTAACCTCCAGAGACACCAGCTCTGACTGGAACCCTGTCCTGCAGTGCAACTGGCAAACATGCTAGAAGACTGAGGAGCTTACAAACTAAGGAAAAGATCTCCATTGACCAGATAAGAATTGAGACAAGTGCATACTGGATCACCTGAAGTCATACAGTTGAGCTCCAGTAAAGTAAGGGAAGTATCCTCAGATTCATCACTGCAAATCCAAAGGGACTTCATGGGTGCAGATGGCACTTTGGACTTCATGATATAAATTTTGCTTGGATCTTCTATCTGTAGGCTATCTTATACCATCTCTAAAATTACAGAAAACATCAAAATGAAAAAACTCATTCCAAATTCTCTGCCCAGTACTTTGTTTAGTCAAACAGTGTAACTGAAGCTGTTTTACAATCAGGGCTCAAGTTCTTTATTAGTGAAGACACTAGGAAAAATTAGGAGTCACACCTGAGTGTGGGAACTCATTGCTCCCAAATAAGTGGGAAAATGGGAGAAGAGCTAACACTTTAACATTACTATAATATTAATTGATTACATTCTCCAAATGAAATGCTGAATGATAACATCTCTAGCAGCTCTATGGCCAGGGTGGAAATTGAATCAAATCAGACAAGATTTTTTTTCTCTACAAAGTATATTGTAACTTGGATTATTGACAAGGACATGTTTTTGAACAGTTAATTTAGATTTGCTGCTCTATTGATATCTGCTGCTTCAGTCACAGTATTTTATAACTCTAAATGAAAGGTCCGGTGAGAAACCAAATTCTAGACTGTATTTTATATTTTAATAAGGATTCTTTCACAAAATATTCCATCATGGCTAATGAGATATTAGCAACGAATGCTCTAGAAAGGACAGATGGGAAGACAGTCGACTGCCTAAATCAGAAGATTTTCAAAGTGCAGTAAACAAGTTATTAAGCACACTTCTCTGGCTTAATGCCAACCTATACTGTAGGGAATTGGTCAAAGAGTAGATCATAAAAAGCTTTTCGGGAGCAGCTAAATTCTACAGCTGTGGTCTTTGTTTTTCTAGTACTTTGCAAGAACAGAAGGGGGAATTACGAAAGCGTCTATCGTACACTACCCATAAGCTGGAAATGCTTGAAACGGAATTTGATTCTACACGTCAGTATCTTGAAATAGAACTGAGACGTGCTCAGGAGGAACTTGAAAAAGTAACTGAAAAACTGAGAAGGTTAGTAACTTTGAAATAAAAGGTTACTAGGAATTTACAAATGACTGCGTTAAAGATGTATGCGAGTAAAAACAGAAGCATATAGTCTCAAACATATATTGTTATTTACTGATTACATGTTGTGTTTTCACATTTAATATATTTCACTTATCTGAATATATATTATGTACAACGTGAAGTTATTTACATATATGATATGTAAAATGTGTCTGTATTGAAAGTAAATATGCAAATAGCAATATTCATACATAGGTACATATATGACATAATCTATGTGTAAACATACATGTGGGTTAGTGCTGTGTTGTGTTATACATACAAACTTATACTACATGTATATAAGTATACCATCTATTNNNNACACCAGTTATTTAAAGGGGGGGGGGTTGATGCGTTTGGCTGCATATTTTCTGTTGCCACTCTCCACTGCACTGAGACAAGAGAACAGAATTTGGCCCTCCATCACTCAAATCTGAGATGTTCAATTCAAAGAGTGTTTTGACATTTCACATTACGTTATAGTACATCATTTGTTTTTTAGTCCCAAATAGAATGGAATGATACTGAAAACCTATTATTTAAAATTGTTGAAGCCATGGTACAGTGTTATTGCAAATCAGGGGCCCAGTTAATGTTAATGACAAATTATAATAAGCACTCCTGACTTTCCTGGCACTGATTAAATGGTCTGTAACCTAGCTTTAAATTTATCAGTGATTATTAGTATAATTTTTTTTCATTTGTATGCGAAACTTCTCAATTTACAATTATCCATTTATGCAGGAATTTGTTTGCATTTCTTGTGAGGACTTTCCTAAACTGATTTAAATATTTGAACTGTTCAATTTACTTCATTGGATGAATCAAGATTAAATTCAGAATGTATAGTTTCAGGGCTATATGCAAAGAAACATTTTTAATTCTTTGCAGAAGGCAAAAACAAAAGCAGAACAAAGCCAGAAATCACCAACAAATGAGTCAACCCAAGCATTTTATGCAAATTTTAACCAGGAAGAGGCAGTAAGACCTCAAATTAGGAAGCATCCTAGGGTGGTCTTACAACTTAAATGCTTCCTTAAATGGGGAGGCTTCTTAAAACAAGACCAAACTAAGCAGGTGTTATGATGATCTTGAAATCTACACAAATCTATCAAGAGCAGCCTGAATTCTCTATTTTTCCTATCATTTCCCTCAGAGTAATGATATTGAAAGTAACTTCACTCTTGACATAGTTCCGTTCCAATACACTTCGGCTTTAAGGACACGGAACACTGGTAACGTTTCTCCTGAAACATTATTTCAGTCATGGCTGCCATAAATCTTGCATCATATTTAGCAGAAGCGCTGACCACCCCACTTCTGGTAAGACAAGCTTCTCAATTCAGAAGCCTATTACCAAGTTCACTGGGCACTGATGAGTTAAGCACCCCTCAAAACTTAGTCCAGAAGGTCTGGGTTTTGCTCGTGGCGATGTCTAAGACTTGTACCAAACATCAGAATAATAGAACTGACTTTCCAATATTCTAATGGTACATTGTATCTTATTATGAAGAAAACTTATATTAAAAATTATGTTTCAGGCAGGTGATTACTCCCCTGAAGACATATCATATTGGAAGCCCAAAATATTGTACGAGGTGAGCTTTAAAAATGTTTCTATTGAGAATCGCAAGGCCTACCTCAAGTTGAACAACTAGATTTCTCAACCTGAAGAAAGACAATGGTCTGAAACAAAACTGTCATCCAAAAGCGTGTCAGCAACATGTCACAGAGGAAAATCAGTGTGAGGAAAACAAGGAACTAGAATTACTTTCAATAACATCTCTCTTGCTTTATTCACTGCACAGGGAGAGAAATTCAACCCTCCTAATAAATAAGCCCTGTGTAACAATATCCCACTTGCATACTAGAGAACATTTCTTCTATTAAACTTCCATTATTGTTAAGTGCAGAATTTTTCCAAGAGGCTGAATGGCAATCCTTTTGTACTCCTTCCTGAAAGCCTTTATTGTCTTAATTTATCCAGAATTACCCATGTTGCTGCTATGCCTCCCCCCTCTTACCCAAGCAGGGAAGTAATTTAGATGTCTCAATAGTCAAGTTTTTGACCATTCTACAAACATTCAGAGGTGGCCTTTTTCTTTGGGCCCAATGAGAGCAAGATCAGGGCAGGGCTGAGTGGATTTGAAAATATTAGCTGTAAAGCATAACTTCAGCTTTGAAAAGTAACTGAAAAGTGATTGGGGGTTTCATATACCTCACAAGGATCCCCTATCTGACATGACTGCCATGGCTTTTTAAAGTTAAATTTTTTAAAAAATATTCAAATACCAATTTTGGAACCAAAACTGTTCTCCAAAGGTGACACTGGGTTTCTTGCTTTAGACCCTACCCTAGGTTCCCATCCTAGCTTTTACCAGAATAGAGTTGTATTAAGACATGAGAAATAAATTCATATATTTAGCACTGAGATTAGCCCAAACACATAATTGTTTCACCAAAACCAACACATTTCACAGACTGAAGGGGTGTTCTGAACAGGAATCCTGCAGCTGTATCAGCTTTGGAATAAATGGGAGGAAAGCTCCCTTGGTTGGTGTAACTTGCATTAAAAGAGAGGAAAACAGCTTTTTGAACAAAAAGTTACTATTTTAACAGTCACTCTTTAAAGGTCAACTGCACTGTGGTTGAAATTCTCCTCTTTAGAGAAAGTCAGCCAAAGCCTGTGTTTTACTTTAGATATATTTCATGGCCTTAAGAGGGCTTGTGTTTGAGTGGAAGCAGAGAAACAGGCTTTTCAGATTTCCTTCTTAGTGGTGATCTGCAGTCTTAGAGAGAATCTCTATTGGGTTAGAGCACAGATATGTGGTGTTCAATTTGGTCAGAATACTTTTTATCAGGCCCTAATTTAGTCAAGAATCTAAAAATGCATTTAATGCATGGACATATATGCTCCTGGAGGAATGTGGGTGTCACCTAATAATATGAAAAACACAAAAAGCTATAAAAAATTATAGCAAGTTATTGATTCATGTGAGTGTATTTTTAAAATACTTGCACAGGGTAGTGAAGCTGACCTATTACACTTTATTTACAAAGAAGTCAGATTTGTAACACTAAAAAGTTTCCTATTTCACAAAGTTCAGGCTATTTGGGTGTATTTTTTCTGCAAACAGGGTTAAGTTATTGTTTGTCCATCCGATCATTTCCAGATTGGAATAATTTTCCTACTCCTCCTTCATTTTACAGTGTTGCCCAAAGATTGTTTTGATTACCCTGTTCCTCTTTTATCCCTTTAACACTTCCTTCCATATATTTCTGGGTCCATTTCTCTCCTTGCCACCTGCATTTGCTGACACTTCTTTTGGCACAGTGGATTTCCAATTTGGGTTTTATGCGTATATGTGCATGTGTATGTGCTTGTGTATGTGTGCACGTGTTTGTGCTTATTTTGACTACCTTTGCATAATGTTCTCAATAGAAACACTTTTTGAAGCTCAGTTTCCTACTTACTGTGGATCTTTTGGTTAGATTGGATTTGATTTTACTGGGAAATGGTCAATTTTTTCAGTGCAAAATGAATGTGTTAGAGAACTAAGGTTTCCAGGCTCCTTAGACCTAAACATAAACCAGAGGATAACTGGATGGGGAAAGACAAGAGAAGTTACAAAAAGAGAAGCAGATTGTAATAAGTTCATGCAAAACCCCTCTACCATCTACCATGGAAGTCTTGCCAGCCAAGAACAATCATATTAATGGTAACCAATCTTCCAGTCATCTATATCCTGAGAAAAACTGTGTCAACAGAAGCTGTGGAGCAAACCCAGCAATACATTGTCACTGTCATAAGCCAAATATTCAAGTAACAAATACTGCTGGTGATTCTAGAGCTTAAAGATATGGAAAGGGAACCTTCAATGTCTCCCTTGAGCCCCCCACTTATATCTTGTCTCTACTGCAGAACAGACAGGGGTACATAGATGCCTGAGTTAGAAAAGTGCTAAACCAATAACTTCTTTCCCCTTTTCTTTTAGGAATTTATGCAAATGCTTTTGAACCTGTGCAAACTTTTAGGAGGTTGCAGGTGATAAAGGTTTACATCAGTTTACATCACTATCCCTAGTTGAACCACAATCTGCCTATGTGCAAAACATATTTAACCTGTTCTATTCTGTCTTGCTGGAGAAAAACTGCAGACTGTGTCAGACTAGGTACTGCAGCACCTCTGGCCTCAGCCAGAAGGCCCTATTTTATTTTTCTAAATCCTTGTTCCCTGCATCATGGCATCAGACTTACCAGCAAAACATAACTAAGTTAGCGCTAAGTAGCTGTTTGCAGGCAAAGCCAGTTTGACCCTCCTTGCTTCCACTGGTTTACCAGGGTCATCTCTGCCTGAAAAGCTGGGTACAGCTGGGTACCTTAAGATTTCTCTCTGTTGTGTTGACTCTGGCTAAATAGTTGTGAAGATCCCAAGTAGACCTAGAGCTGCACAAATAAATGTCTATACAGAGGCTTATCAATAAATGCTGCATCCAACAGGAGCACAGACACTGGAGAGATCCATAAACTCAGTATTTTAATTCACCTGGACATTTACACCACGGCACTGTGAAAACTGGGGAGTAGTAACCAAGCTATAGGTTCGTATGAGTCTCATGAATTTTCAGCCCATTGGGGTCACCACCTTCCCATAGATCTTCCTTAGGGAGGAAATCTCTGCTCAGAATCTCTGTAAATGTACAAGATGCTGAAACTTCCCTCAGGTTTGCCATGCAAGCTTGAAACGGCTGCCCTGACTCTGGGCAGTACCGCGGGGAGTTTCATCCATGGGGATGTCATTACTGATGTCCACAGGGTGGTTGTTCTCTGCACAGATTTCTCCTCCCAGGTCTGTGAGGCAGTTGTTATGGTATTACTGGCAGCCCCATCGGGAGGTCTGCATGCCTCACAAGGGGCACTGTGAGCTGCTGGCCTATGCTTGAACAGAGAATTTTGATTATTTAACTGGAAATAAAATCTCCATAGCAACAGAAGCAGGGAGAAACACTTCACTGCCAGGAAGGGGTGATCTGGACCCCTTGATTTGCACGGTTCGAATGCAGGGCTTCGTTCTGATTTCAACAGCCACTCCTAACTACACAATAAAGCCAGATACTTCTTTAACCCCAGTCCATTCCTGATCATCATGGAAACTACATCCAGAGCCAGGCATCTCAGAGTAAGTGGCTTTCTGCAGAATGAATGGGTATTACATCTGAGTTTACTCTTGAGGTGAATGGACTTGCCCATTACCTAAAATCCACTCACCACTGAATATGCTTTGAACTATTCACCTAAGATTCCCAGCACAAAACATACAGATGCATTCAACTTTTTCATAGCTGAACTTCTAACATCTGCTTTACATTTGTTATACATCCTGCTAAGGTCATATGTACGAACAAGGAGCTACCCTCCTTACCTTCTGTGAAGAGAAAGGCACAACTACTACCAAAATAGCGATGTTTTTTCCTACAAGCTGCACAGTTTGTTCATTAAAATACCAAGATTAGCGTCTAAGCAACCTAAAGCTGTGTAGACTGAAAGTCTTTTTGGGTGTATCGCTCTGGAATAAACAGGGAAGTCTCATTTTGTGAGTCCATTCAATCCCTAGGTGCTGATAAAAATTAATTCCCCTCTTTTCCAGGCTAAGCTATCTAAATGCATTTCCTGAAGAAAGAGGATGTCTTCAGCTCTTGAGAATAGGCAGTTTGTTGAACTTCTGTCAAAAGAAGGAATATTCTTCTTCTGAGTCATGTTGTGATGCCCACATGTTGCTTTTCTACAGTAATTAGGCTTCCACTGCAATTCTTAAGAGAGATCCATGTATTATTTCTGTACTTTCTAAGCATACAGCTCAAGCTTCCTCTCTGACATATTATTCCTGAGCCTGATATACGGTCTCTTTGTGCAAGTTCCCATGCTGCGATGCATGTCCGCACACAAGCGCAGAACGACAAACATATTTTCACTTCCTGCTGGAACTTGCCACTAAATATAGTAAGTAAACATGACAAAGAAGCTTTTCTTAGGAAGTAGGTGGTAATTACATTTCAAAGGCAACCACTGACTGGCAACAGGAGTGATAAGAAAATAGATTTGAAGTAGTGCCAGCCAAGGTTTTGTAAAAAACTGCGTGAAAAACAATGCATTCAATTACATGATATCATCTTTGTTTTAGGATACAAAACAATTACCTAGCCTTACAAAGAATTAATCAGGATCTGGAGGATAAACTTTACAGAATGGTAAGTTATCATAAGTGAACTTTTTCTTTTATATTAAATGTGTTTTTATGGTTTTTAAGTCATAGGGTAAACATATATATAGCTGTAAAAAAAAACAAACCCTCATGCTCCAAAAGCATTATGCTTAATAAAGATATATGACTTCATCTGTATCGTAATCTAGAGCTCAAGCTGTGTATAACGGCATAGTTCCATCAATTTAAATGGAGATTGCATCGGCTGATGATCTGGTTGAGTAAATTGTACCTTTAAAATAATTCTCGTTAATTTAGTTAATAACTTCACAGGTTTTAAATATTTATGTTTTCATTAAGTACCAAATTTAAATAAGGTAGTCCAAGGTTTTCTCATGTTTCTTAGATACTTTCACTTAGCTTTTATTAAGTGATTTAATAGAGCTTGGATGGTCTGTCTTTTATATGCTGTCAGTGTGTTATATCTATCAGTCTCAGTGTGTTAATTTCCAATCTGCATGTGGCTGCAACTGTAACGTCACTGTCACGGTCACAGGCCAATTGGTAACCGAGCAAGGGAACCACTGCACCACTTATGGGCTCCACATCTAGGACTAACATTACGTGACATGACACCTCATTCAAAATAGTTTGATGTTAAAAAGAAATGGCAATATCTTTAGTGTCCTGGCTCATACTGCTGGGTCATTGCCCTACTTGGTGTGAGGAGAAAATTTACAGAGAAATTTGACGCTAATACTTAAAGAGGAAAGAGCAAGGCGTTTGAACTTACAAAGATCTTCAGGTCATGAGCACATCCAGACCTGCTTCCTCCCCTGCTGTCTCACTAAGGTCAGTCGTTTCCTGCTCTTCATCCTGCCCAGCCCCACACCCACCATGGCCCTAGCATGCACAGTGCGCACACATGAACGCACAGTTTATAGGTCCAGGCAGTCCTGTACAGATGCTAGGAAAAGCCTACATTTCATACGAGTCCCATACGTAACATTTTCATGGGTGGGCAGCTTGGAATGAGAACAAATTATTCTGCTTTGAGAGTAAATAGGACTATGGCAACATATTGGAGAGACATCAGCCTTTACTAAGAAATGGGAAATAAATATTTGAAAATGTCATCATTCTTATCTCAGGAGTCTGTTTAAATAGCTGACAATGAAGAGAGCACCAATGCTTTTGGAACTGGCTAACAACAGGGCAGAGTTGCAGCTGGGTTGTAGCTGATGTGTGTTTATAAATATATGTATAAACAGCTTACCAGCAGAAACAGCATTAGATATCATGGTATTGGATTTTTCTCCACTTTTCCTCTGTAACATTCTTTTTCCTTTTACCCAAATCACCGGGATTTTATCTTCATCTGCAACCCCAATATTTATTACACGTGAAAGAATAAAAGATAAATAAAACAGAGGCATTCTTACAGTTATATGAAATAAAAAAGATTAGAAGCATAGAAAGAAGGACTCCAGAAAATCCATGGGTTTTTATCATGTATTTCATATAAAAGCAAAGAATGTTTAAACTGATACTTAAAACTGTGAGCAATTATCTCAGCACAGCATGGAAAGAAGGAAGGCTGGCTGCATGGAGTATTGTACCTCTCTTTATCCCACTAATATGACAGTCATTGAAGGTAGATTTAGAAGCTTGAAGAAGATCAACCAGGCTCTACACCACTTAACTCCAGAATCCTTTGCCTTCTGAAATACTGAAACTGAAGACACAAAACAAAACAAAACAAGACTGATGTTAAATGTAAACTCCACTTAAAAAAAAAGAAAGGGGGGGGAGGGTAGTAGCATATTTGATTTAGATAAGCCAAACCATTTAATTTTCAGGCACTTCAAAACCCCTCAATACTTCAGAGAAAGTTGGATTAAATAACAGCTGTTCTGCTTAATCAACAGCTTATGGTGGACTGAGCTCTCGCATACCTTTCTCTCCCTTTCCTGCTTAGGAGGAACAGCTGTGTTTATTTTTTTCTGTAATTTAGTCAGTTTGTCATTCCAAAATCAAAAGCCTTTGATTTCTTTACCTTTATACAAATCCATCTATAAAAACCCTGGGTTTAGTTTCTTCCTCTCTCCGCTACCCCATCCCTCTATACACATGTACATATGTATATGCCACACACATATATGCACTCAGATTCTTAGACACGTTTTGACCGTTTTATATGTCCAAATGCAACAAGTAGGGCAAAGAAGACCCCTGGGGCAGTGGTCCATCTCTCTGCCTTCCTGCAGGGAACCTGGCATCCTCCCAGGAGACCACTTTCTCCCTGCCCATAGGGCTGACCCACAACTACCACTCTCTCAGTGACTGGCTCCAGCTCATCACCACCACGTCGGCCTCCCTCTTCTAATGTTTTTGAGTATCCTGAATGTTAAAGCCTTTCATGCCTTTACTGGTATAAGGGATGTAAAAAATAATCATTAATTCATCAGCAGTCACAGGAAAGAAGCTGAAGTAGCAGTTATTTTTCTTCTAGGCTCTGCTTCCTTTTGAGAGCTAATCTATAAAATATTTAAAAATATTTGAAAGCACACTTCTGATCATAGCAAATAGTATCCAATTGAAACCTCTGTCACATCAGAACTCAAAATAAAAATATAAACTACAGTGTCTGTGTTGGCTAAGAGCTAAAAACTGCAATCCTGAAATCAGTGGAGAGTTTGCTGAATTCAACTGGGCAAGACTAGACACATGACACAGCAAAGGCAGATGTAACATAGAACTAAAATTCTACTGTCACTATTCATAAAACTCCTGTTCTCATGACAGTCGGGGTCTTTAAGTGGAGAAGATTTGTTTGGTCTTGTAAGCACTGGTTGAGCAGGGGAATATACAGGCTGTCATCTTAAATAATTAAACCTTAGAAGTCTTTTTTTCTTTCCATTAAGATGTGGGAAAAGACTAAGCATAGTCCTTACATTTTGCACATTCCATCACAGGCCTGTTCAATTAAAGAACTTATTACATTATCTAGTTACAGTTGTCACCAACAGTCTTTGCTTTCCCTGGCACCGGTCTGAGTTTGCCGACACTGCTCTGCCTTATAACCAATTTCTCATCTTACTGCTCATAAACAGCAGTTACAAGTAGCTTATGCAAGTCATCCCAGCCACATATTATGAAATCCTTCATATGATCTCAATCCAACTGTATCACACATACAATCCTTACTGGAAATATTCAATGTGTTTTTAAAAGTTTCTGAAGTTTTAAGGGTTTAAGGTGCAGTTAGTTCTGTAATTTTACCTTTAAAGCCATAAACAAGTTTTTTAATGGAGTCTATATTTCAGAGTAACTGCTAGATACCTAATAATGGCTGCTTAATAAACCTAACTTCTAATGAAAATTGCATCCATTTCTCCTCCTCCATCTGCATTTTGAATGTTGAAACACCTGACCTTAGAAATCCATCTGCAAAGAGTTTGTGAGACCATATTCTCCAGAAACAGTCTAAAATATGTCTTTTGTAACTAGAAAATAATAGTATGACAGACAGACTGCTTGATGGTATGAGTTCACTTCTCATGCAAAGTCTTTCAAGAGACAAGAACATAAACCTCTGCTCAGACTAAAATGCATGTTATCTTCACCTAACACAAAAATGCACTGGCAGCACTGGAGGTAGACAAGGAAGGTCACAGCCTAGTGTTAAAGGAACAGAGCCCTCTGATGACCAGGGGAACCAGCAGATAAATCAGTGTACCTGCTCTGTAAACCCTTACTCCCACACATCCCTTGGTCTGTTGACTGATGTCTCTAAAGACTTCTCCTTAACCAAAACCTCTGGTTCTTCAAAATGTCGTTCCCCAGTCCTGTTGGGTTTGGTTTCTGGTTTTAAAGAAGGAAATTGCACTTTTGTCCCTCAGTGCCAGTTCAGGACCTTTTTGCAGCATAAGCAATAATGAATGCTGTCACACATCAGGGACATGACCAGACTCTGCAGCGTTGGAGGTGCTGGGCATCAGCTCCACCGGTCCTGCCAGACTTCTGAGCACAGCCCCAGCCACTGGGACATTGGTTCCCCACTCCGCAAAGCCAGCATCATCCCTCTGCACACATTGTATTATACTTTTTGGCATCTGTCAAAATGAAAACCTTGCATCGCATTAATACCTGATGTTTGACTTACATTAAGGCAAGTTGGGAGGTGTGACTCAGCCATAAAGTTGGTAGAAATTATTATATAAACCAGCAGTAAAGAGGGATATGTGTTAAGGATGATCAGGTCTGGAACGCTGTACTATCTGAGCACCACACTGATTTTTATCATGTTTATCATCAGCCTATGAGCTGGAGGAGGAATAAGAGGTGCAGCAAATATTAAGCGTTATTTATCCAGCTTTTGAATATCTGGGCCTTTCCAGTCTCCTGGCCATAATATATGCCATAAGCATCTCCAGCTGGGGAAATCCAAAGATAAATTAAATATGAGCTGAGCAATTTTAAGTGGTGCTCTGAGACTTTGTGTCAGGGGAATGATATTTTCAAGGAAGAAGCTTGTTGGGTGTTCAGGCCAGGAAGGTAAAGAATATTGAAAGTGGAGAGGAATTCAATGAACAATTTCAGTGAGGCATTAAAAGCATCTAAGTACCAGGGCAAGCCCAGTGCTTAAGCATTGGAATTTAAGCACTCACTAAATTGTACCCGAGTCTCTCAACAGCTACCACTTACCCCCTAATATGGTTAAATCACAAGTGAAAGGTTAAGGTAGTGGAGAAAAAAAGTCTATTTCTGACACAAACCTAAGAAAAGCAGAAGCCCAGCATGTTTAGATTCCTGCATGGAGGATGACAAATTTGACAGTGACTTTGAACAGAGTGATTTAAAGCCCATCTTCTTCATTTTCTTTCATTTATGAAGAACAACTTGCTTTCCCCCCTACTGTATGTCCCATGAAAATCAAATGGAGACGACCTAAATATACTTAAAAGGATTTGCATCCCAAAGACAAGAAAAGTTTAGAGTCAGCTCAACCTGACAGGCTCATTTGCTCACATTCAGTGAAGACAGCTGTGAATTTCAAGAGAAATTCATACTGGTTGGTTCGTTAAGAGAGAAGCCAGAGAAGGTCCATGTTTTGTGGACTAAAACAACTGCAAAACAGCATTTCTAAGGAAGGAAATGACCATAAATGCTACAGAAAAAAATAATTTATAAAAATAGCAGTTGAAAAATGCATTTCTAAGAGGCCTTTAGGTTTCATATTTTTATGCTTACAGGCATTAGGTACTAAAGATCTCCACATCTTGCTAACTCTTTTCACACTCATTTCCTAGGTGAAAAAATGTCTAATAGGCTATAAGGCCAGCGTTTTGAAACCACAGAAAGTTACACACAGCTTCAGATTGAGTACATCCATCAGTTTTGCAGTCAAATAAATATATACTCCTGGGTAAGTTGGGAGCAGAACTCTGCTTTGTACAAGCACAGAAGTTATCCCATTGTTATGTGGCTGTCAGGGAGATCCTTCTTCCCAAGAGACTTGTAAGGCAGTCCAGCCTCTTCCTAATCACTGTAGATGAATATGACATCACAAGAGAGACTGTCTTGGAATCTTCTTTCCTTTTTTCCAAAGCCATGGGAGAGCTTCTGCTCTGGCTCTCCTACTTAACAGGACATTTTCCACAAGTACCAACAGCCTAAGGAAGCTGTAAAGTGACAGTGGACACTTCTCACTTACAACATCCTCTCTGGTGCATGATGACAGAGCTCCAGATCTCTCTCCTCAGCATCTGTCTTGTCTCTTGGCCACTGGTATGCGTTTCTGATGCCTGAGCTTTTTGATTGTCCTCTTCATCCTGTTGTCGATGGTTTGATCTCTGACTCCCAGGACACCCTCTAAGGCTATCATCTTGACCAGCTGGGAATAGAAAAGGCTGATGTTTTCAAGGTAGCTGAAAAGAATAAAAATATTTCTGGGATGTGAGCATCTTCGACCTATGCCTTCCTTGTTAAGTGCCTTGTCCCTTTGTGACTATCTGCCAATTCACCACAAATACAAGGAAAGCAAGAACAAGAAAGAATAAGCCTGAAAAGGTGTTGTGTAGCAGGAACTCCACATCTCAAAGTCCTTCACAAAAGCTGGTGTCATCTATGAATGTGGAAAAGAAGCCACAGAACAGGGAAGTGTCTTGGCCAAGGTCATCAGGAAGCAAGGAGCAAATTTCCAAAGAACTCCTAGGTCGTCTCTATCCAAATCTCCTTCCGACAAAAAGGATCAAAACACTTCTTAGGTTCTCTTAGGTCTAGTTTGTAATGCAAATTATTTTTGTCCTGTGTACAAAATAAACAGAAAATTTCAAAGACAAGGTTTATCACAATTAAAAAAAAAAAAGAGAGACAAGAGACAGAGACAGAGAGAGAAAAGCATATGCAGGCAGAGCATTGGTCCATTTAGTCCAGGTCCCTATAGGGGGTTTTTGTCATTTATCTCTAAAATCTATTTTATTTCCAAATAAAGAAAATTACCTTTTGGAAATAGGATAGCAGCTACAGAACTCAATACCGTGTCATTTTATCTGTACAGGAGGGAATGTGGAATTAATTGGGATAAGAAGACAATGGCTTTTGTAAGAGAAAATGAAAAGAGACATGGAAAAAGACTGATTTGTCTATTGTCTTGTTCTAATTGGATCCTTTGTGCTCACAGAACAGTACTACAGGTGTGTAGGATCAACAAAATCGTAAGATCTTTGGTCAATTTAGTTACCACAAGTGGTGTATATCTCCAGCAGAGTCCTCTTTGCTCACTAGAGATGTAATATATAATCTTTTGCTTTTTTCTTTTTCCCTCAGAAACAAACATTTCTTCTTTCAATGTACTGTCACTAACACAGCCTCAGAAGATACTATTACATCGACTTCAGGGAATTAGCATCAATCAACACCATCTCTTTTCCCTCCAGCTATAATTTATTTAGCATTTTATTATGCAGCAGGGCTCTACCCTGGCAAGGCATGCTACTGATGTGAAATGTGGGAGATGATAGGTACACAGAAAGGCTATAAGCACATTTTGTCAACTTCATCTAAATTGCTAGCGGAAAGAGCATAGTCAGTGAAGCTGACTAGCCAGCTTAGAAAGGTTTTTAATAAGCTGATAGGTAAGATATTTTTGTCAAGTATAATTTCAATGCTGGGAGACCAAGAATGGTAGTGGCAAGTAAAACCACCCCTCTGGCTTCCAACAAGATGATCCTGCTGTCAGCAGGGTTAGGCAATGAACCGATTATGTTCAGTTATAAACAGCAACTCTGCTGGTTTCCTAAAGAACTGGTTCTAAGTCAGCAGGATAAAACAGTTATAAACTGTGAAGAAACTTTTTGACACAGAAGATATCTAGTGCCTGGAGTAAAGTC
This sequence comes from Zapornia atra, assembly GCA_013400835.1. NCBI lineage: Eukaryota > Metazoa > Chordata > Aves > Gruiformes > Rallidae > Zapornia > Zapornia atra. The sequence continues at coordinate 53,172 of VZTU01018023.1, forward strand.
CTGAGCACTTGAGAAAAATGAGCTGCCAGTTAGTCAGTTCATGCTTAGAGGAGCACTCAGCATATGTAGTGATACCTCGTTCAGCCATCATGGAGTATATCTAAGCTGAACACAGGCCAGGAATGACAAGACCATTCCCCAGCCGAGGGCCAGGTTTATTTTCACTCATTGAATTTAGATAAAGTATCCCTATTTATAACTTACATTTGCTGCTCAGATTTCCATTACAAAAGATCTGTATAAGTGGCAACTGCTGCCTTTACCCTGAGCTCAGGTAAGATGTACTGTGTTCATTGAACTGAAAACCTCAGGAAAATTTCCAGATAACACAGTGAAAGAAAGACCTTTAGCAGGAAGTGCAGACGTAATCGGGTTTTGTTACAATGTCCTGTTACGCAGTGTGTGCCCTGCAGGTTGGCCTTTTTCAAATAAGGAGCAAACCTCTACAGCTCCCAGTGATGTCGTAGGAGCCGACATACCCTGCTCAGGACAGCAGTACTCCTATTGACCTCAGTCAATGCATGCTTGCCCCCAGAAAGAAACATTAAAGACAAAGTCTAGTACTTTTTTGTACTGGGAAGACAAATAATCATCCAGCAGGTATTTTACAAATGACTTGCAAAGAAAAGCATGCCTGTACTTCACAAGCAGCACCTTGACAGCACTTCACTAACCAGTTTTCTTTCTGCAATATTATTAATTATACACCAGTATTGAATTATTATTTTTTTCCCTTTTACTGCTATGGAATTACATTTCCAGCTTGTGACATGGGGTAGTCAAGGAAACAAGACTTTATAAGACCTTTCCTACTACAAGGCTGAATATGATATTAAGAGCAAATCATTCTTTGAGTGAAATGCCATAAAGGACGGGATCAAAACCCTCAGACAAAATACTCTAGCCCCACAATGTTATGTTTAATAACATTATACTGTTTGGAAATCAAGAAAACAAATCAGATTCTGCTGCAGGTCATTTTTTAATCAGCAACTACTGTTTATTAAAAAAGATAAATTCTATAATTTAACTGTGATGGACAAATTAGATCAGGTCAGTAATTTAGACTTGAGGCTATACATCATTTATCAGAGAAAAAGATGCTTATTTCCATAGCTCCATTTTGCAGAATAAATTTCTTAAAGTGTTAAGGACACAGAAGATGCATCTGTAGCACAGCCATCATTTCCTCTGATCTGTCATAAAAAGGAGGAAATGCCAAGCTTGAACATCCCATTATGGGTTATCTTCCTGTATTTTGCTTCAATCAAAGCATCCACAGCATTCAGAGAGAAGTTTTAAAAAAATAAACCCCTGCATGATTGCACTCCACCCTCCTCCTCTTGCAACTCTGAAATTCACCCCCAGCACTAAAAAACTTTTCCCCTTCATAGAATCATAGAATCATAGAATCATAGGGGTTGGAAGGGACCTCAAGAGATTATCGGGTCCAACCCCCCTGACAAAGCAGCTCCCTAGCTCATATTGCACAGATAGGAACCCAGACGGGTCTTGAATATCTCCAGAGAAGGAGACTCCACCATCTCCCTGGGCAGCCTGTCCCAGGGCTCTGTCACCCTCACTGTGAAAAAGTTCCTCCGCATGTTGGTGCAGAACTTCCTATGCTCCAATTTGCAGCCATTGCCCCTTGTCCTGTCTCCACAGACCACTGAAAAGGGGCCGGCCATTTCCCCCTGCATCCCATGCCTAAGATATTTATAGACATTAATAAGGTCCCCCCTTAGTCTTCTTTTCTCCAGGCTAAACAGTCCCAGCTCACTCAGCCTTTCCTCATAGGGGAGAGGCTCCAGGCCTCTCTAAAATCATCTTTTTAGCTCTTCTCTGGACTCTCTCCAGGAGGTCCCTGTCTTTTTTATACCAGGGAACCCAGAACTGGACACAATACTCCAGGTGGGTCTGACCAGGGCAGAATAGAGGGGGAGGATCACCTCCTTCAACCTGCTGGACACACTCCTCCTGATGCACCCCAGGATCCCACTGGCTCTCTTAGCCACCAGGGCACACTGCTGGCTCATAGCCAACCTGTCAACTAGGATCCCCAGGTCCTTCTCCACAGAGCTCTTCTCCAGAATGTCATCCCCCAGCCTGTACTGATACAAGCTGTTATTCCTTCCTAGATGCAAGACTCTACCCTTGCTTTTGTTGGCATTCAAGCTGGGTTTTTAAATCTTTTATGGCTTGGAATCCGCCTGGTGCTGGACTTGCATCTTGGAAACTGACCGGGCATACACAAGTGCATTAGAGTATCTCAGCAAAGCATTTCCTTGTTCTTCTGTGATTTCTCAGCTATGTCTTGGTGTTGTTTTCTGTGTCTTCTCTGATAACCTTGTTTAATTCTGCATTGTCTGACAAAATTGTATGGAACAGGTAAAGCAAGTGAAACAGTCCTGAGCAATAGTACCCTCTCCTTCTCCATAAAGGCATTTCAGAGCAATTGTCTGAAATAGCTTGTTGGTCATGCAGTATGCAGATTTCAGTATCTGCTGTGCACATTTGCTTAAAACAGTTTCCTTCCTAGCTGTATTTTCAGTCTTGCTAATTATTGCAGAAGATATGTATGGGAAAAAGCATTGCTTTATTTTGGAAAATTATTAATATTCCAATCATTCACTAAGTGACTACAGATTTTTTCAATGAGCTTAAATTAACTAAGTGCGTACTTTTGACTATTCTTCCGCAATGTGCCATAGAATAATCTGGCATGAGAAGGATTAGAAAAGACTTGATTTAATTATATGCTCTGTCTGAGCAAATACAATTCAATTAAGGAAGATGTGATTATTAAACCTAAAATGCATCAATCAGCTGTATGAGCTTTAAATTAATAAATAGTTCTTTTACAGTTACCCAACTACTAGACAGAGAATCAGAATTAAAACCTCTAATAAAATTAGCCCAAGTCTCTCAATGCAGTTTGTAAAGCATAATTTGCTGAATGGATCTTTACGCACCAGCTGTAGCAAGCTCAATGAAGTTTGTTCCAATGCTGGGTGATGTCAAAAGAGTAACCGGTTCTGTTTTGTCACAAAATGTGTTTTTCTGTGTTGTGGGTCTAATTGAAGAGAGTGCAGTACAGTACACTGGGATGGTTTTGTGTCAAATTATCTGACACTTTAAGATTCCTTTCAAAACTTCTATACTTTTCTGCTTAAATATTTTAGCAAATTTTCTTTCAAATTTCTAGTGTAGATATGGAAAAATTTCAAAGAATGCAGTGCATACTTAGACAAAGGACATCAAATAAAGTAAAATCTTAGGTTCTAAACTAGATGCCAGGAAAAAATATTAAAAGCTATCAGAGTTTTCTAAGTTATTATTATTATTAAATCTGTCTAATTCTTTGCCATAGGGTGCAGCCGTTCAATACTCAACTGAAGATGTTAATGAGAGGTGTCTCAATGAGGGATTCAGTTTTGTTAGCTCTCCAAAAGCAGTCTAGTAGGAAAAATGCAGGGAGTGCAGAGATATGGTTATGCCAACCTGCTGTGCTGTTTCCCCACATGTAAAGCTTAGACCACCTGGCTTTATGGGGTTGACATGAAGAGGAAGCTGAGCAAGCCAAATCTTGCCCTGGAGATCCCTCCTCAGGAGTGGTGACAACTCTATCCTTGCCTGGAGTCCTGGGACAAGCCCATGCCATGAGCAGGAGAGACCCCTGCTCTGGATACTGCCAGCGGGTCACAGAAAGCAAAACTTTGCTCCTCAGGCTGAATGTGTGTTTAATCACCCCTTGTTTTTTTCAGCTACATTTTTCTTTCTACAATGCACTGGGGAGAGAAATAGTCTGTGGGCAGGAGAGATGCTGATAGCCCTGTGTGATGCTCTTTGCCAAGGAAAGCAGCTGTCTCCCCTTCCCAGGGTGACTGGAGAATCATCTTCCTTTCCAGTACCTGCTCTGTTCCTCTGTGAATTTTCATACTGTTATATTAATGTATCTACATCTCAGGGTTCACAGTTACAGTGACGCAAGAGCTCAGTAGATATAACATCACAGAGAGAAAATTCATTTGAACAAGGCTTATTTCACTCTGTGATGACACACGTAATTGGCTTTATCTGCTGCAATGAGATTTTGATAAACCCTCACTACATGGTCTTGCCCAGCTTTCCATTGTTCAACTTCCAGGAATTTGTCTTCTGAATAAATAGCCAGAGATGAAAAAGGAAGAAGTGCCAGAAGCACTTTTGGAGGAGAGTGTGAAAGGATCATGGATCTGCCTTCTTCTTCCAAATTTTTAACTACATATATTCTTCCTTAAGTTGAGTTAACACAATTCTAAAGGCTCAGAGATTAGAATGAGGAATTTAATTTTCCCACAGGATCTAGTGCCTGACAGCTTTGTTGTCTCCAAGAGAAGATTTAGCAGTAGACTGCTGAAAGACAGGACCCACCCATATAATTCCTGATCAGAGCACGTTCCCGTCTTACAAGCAAAACAAGACAGAAAGCAGGATGCCCAGAAGAGATATACTAATTAGGCATGTGGCCTTAGGAGGCAGATGTGGGCTCAATTTAATCTTGATCCATTTGCTATGAGGAACAGAATCGGTTTGGTTTAGTTGTACTCTGCTAAAGCAAATAGGAAAGTATTGTCTGTGGAAGTGGAGACCTATGCCAGCCAGGCATCAACCTAGATAACAAAAAAGGGATTGAAAGGGAAAAAATAAACTATTCTCATTTACCATGAAATCAAGGTGTCAAGGATAAAACCAGTGCAGTCACGAAGGGGTATGAAAAGAGACTCTCTAGCTGCCTATATGTCAGCACTAAGAATCCAGTAATAAACTAGAAGAGTCAGAAACAATGCATGTGCATTGGTGTCAGGCTTAGCTGAAGGTCATGGAAAAAACTTGTGCTACTGAAATGGTTAAATTAGCTTGTTTGGGATAGATAAAGTGAATTGCAGAGCTTGTGAATAGCACTTTTGTACTATGCCTGGAAACTCTAAAATAGTAGCCTTGAATATTCCTGAATTATTAACAGAAGGCAGAGGCAGATCACATGCTGGTCTGTGCCTGCTACAGACCATCACACTGCAAAGAGTTGTGCAATATCTCTATAAACAGCTATTTGTAGCACACAGGAGAAAAAAAAGACCCAGTCATCCTTGCCTTTTATGACTTATGCTGATGGTCACTTATAGCCAGTACAGAGCTCTTGAGAAGTGGTTAAAAAAACTCAAAAATTACAATTTCCTGATTATGAAAATGCTGCATTAAACATGAAGGAATTCTGTATTAGCCTTCATGTTGATAAATACAGGGACTCATCTTTGAACTAAAATGAGTTTTAGCTTAAGGGTAAGAGATCGTGAATTTATTACATTTGATATCTGTACACAGAATAAAATCCAAACCAATAATATATGTACTTAATTCAAAAAAAGACTGAATCTTGCAAAACTGATAAGTAAAAATTGCTATGTAAACTGGAAACTGTACAAGGAGCAAGTGGAAAGAACGGATAGCAGTCAATACCAATTACAAGCCATGAAATATAGAGAATAGATAAAGGAAGCAAAAAGTTACAGGAAAAGAATTTGTAAGATTAGGTATAATAATGCAGCTGACATTCGTATAACTAGAAGGAATTTTTAAAAATTACTTTGGTTTTTTTCCTACTTTGCATGGCAGAGCGTGCTATGGCTCTAGTACTGTAGAGGAGGAGATGTCAATAAGCTTTTTGTGTTCAGGAAAATAAGATATTTCTGTATCATGAGATGACAGAATATTTTGTATTTTTGACAGTAACTGAGGATGATAGTAATAACTAAAAATGGATGGTTTAACTTACCAGTTCTTTAAAAACAGTTTCAGGTTTTGAAATGACCACATCAAACATGCATTTGAGGCTTTCATATGTATTACTAAGAAATCTGAAAACCGTGGAGAATTTCCAGAAGTTTGAAAGAAAATATACCATTACATAAAAAAATTGAAAAGAAATGAGCAGTGAGGTCTCACTATATTTTTCTTGAAAGCTTCATTCTAAGCCACCTACTAGATTTTCAACAAAGCTAATACAAGGAAGCACTAAATGTGTGCTTCATGTCACCTGTTCTAGCTTGTTGATTAAGTATAAAGGCACAGCTAGTCCCTGAGCTCCTATCTAGTCAAATAAGAGACAAGAACACCTCTACAGCGTGACTGGGTCATCTTAAAACAAGTGTCTAAGCACACAAACAGAAACACGCTCTGGACACACATTTCTTCCACTGAATAGAGACTAAACAAGAAGCTTTTTGCAGTGCTTTACATCTGGATGGTGAGAAGAGGTTAAATTATGAGAGACGAATACCAGGTTCCTGTGACTGTGACAATACTCTATCATTCAAATCTATGAGTCCCTTCCTGTGTTCATCCTGTACATCTATGTTTCTTCTTTTGTGCCCTAAAAGAGCAATACACTTAAAATGATCTTTCTTAAGAAGAAAAAAAGACCAAAGTCTTTTAGTGACAAAAAAAAAAAAGACAGTCCTATCCATTAAAAAATTGTGCCATGAAATTTGATTTTCATGAAAACAATGTATCAAACTGGGAAGAATATCTGAACAACTAATAAAAACAGGTCAAGAAACATTATTTAAGCATGCAGAGCTTTCCTCAAGAGCCTGAAGCATACTTCCTTTTCTAAATATGTTTTTCTGCCATGGTTTTCATACTTTCTGTCCTCTATTTAAGCCAAGAGCACTGCATAATTAGCAGATAGATGCCCCAGTGCTAGGGCAGAGAGTTTCAGATGGTTTTATTTTTACATTCATTATCTAAACATTATACTCATATTCTGAGCATGATTTCCTAAGTTCAATGTCAAAACCTGTTTGGTAGTATGTTGAGGCAACAGGATATGGTCTTGCGGAGATGACTGTACAAGTAGTATCTCTAAATATCATTATATACTTCTATCATTATATACTTAAATACTTAGCATGGTTCAAAAACCTCATATTTTGCTCTTTCCTGGATTAGCTGTTCCTGTTGTTCCAACAGTGCTTTTTAAAACAAAACAGTTCCTTTACCAAGGCCTAAGGGTAAAACTTTGATTCATTATAAAGGGGAGATTAGATTTAACCTGAAGTGAACAAAGGCTTTCCACAACCTGAAGGGTGTCCCTGTAGCTTAAAGTCTGTGGATTTTTAAATCAAAATCTGATAAGCTCTAAGGGCTTAGATCATCCTCTGCTAAAGTCTCAGCTGTTGGAGAAAGCTTCAGTGGAAGGTCATTTCTACAAAGATCCTCTTACAACTTTGCTGAGCCTTTCCACCTGCTCTCATCTTTGCTCGCAGTCCTCCTTTAGCCAAACACACAAAAGCCAGCTCAGCTTTGTAGCAGCATATTGGGCTTTGAAGACACTTGCTGTAGCCCTATGCTGTGTAATGAGGTTGCAGTGTGTCCACACATCTTTTCCCATCCTACTCAGACTCTGCTCCCTCCTCCTGCATCAATAATAGATACCTTAGATAATTCTGCAGAGATTTCCAGTACTGTGGGATTGGGAAGTTCTTGCTCATGATGTCAAAATTTGCTAACACAATTTAGGAGAGACCAAGATTCCTGACTCTGCCTTCTAAAGGATTGACTTTCCTAAGAATTTCTATTTGTGCCATTACACTATCAACTGAGTTTCAAGCACATATTTGTCTCAAGAGGAAGAGTAACAAGATCAGGTTTAACAGTGCCAATGTAAGTTTCAAAGTATAAATGCAATAGTTAATTTTAAGCATAACTTATTATTAAGCATAACAGCAAAACTCTGGGTGAGTATCCAGGTACCAGAGTCAACTCTCAGCTGCAACTTTTTAGGGTTGAAAATGACTCACTAATTAGATGAATACTTCCTTTAGCCAGGATCAATGATTTTCTATCCAAAACACAAAGCTCCACCCTGCATCTCTCCTGCTGGAGTGTGAAATGCTTTTATTGGCATGTAGCTGCTGCAGGAAATAGTAGGTTCCAAGGCTTTTTTTTTTTTGGGGGGGGAGGAGTTGCTTTTTGCTGTTTTTTTTGTTTGGGTTTGTTGGATGGGGGTGTTTGCCAATATAGTTTGTTTGTATAGGCTCAAAAAACTCTGTAAATTCTTACAAAGTTACTACACATCTTATGGAGTAGGAAATACCGTATTTTCACATTTCCCTTAGACTGGAAATGTATTCAGTATATTTGTCCTGATAACATATAAAGAGCCACCTGTGCAGAAGAAAGCTGAAGCTAGAGCACAAGGTACACAAGAAAAGTGGCCTCCAGAGGTGCTCAGTTACAGACTCGGACCAGTTCTTGTTCTAGAGAGAATGGTATGAATACAAAAATAAAGAAATTGCGTTTACAGGGGGCTGAGGAGGGAGTGGAATATCACTGATAGAGAAGAAAGCTTTGAGCCCAGACAGGGGGAATGAATCCAAGAAGACCTTAGGTGATTGAGACCCTTAATGGGAACAGGCTGGAGGCTGGAAAATGATGGCTAGAGAGAAGAAAAAAAATTTCTCCATGACCACGGTTTATTAGTGGGAGGTTGGGTCTCAAATGGGAAGGGTGCCGTAGATTGTGCGGTGGAAAGAAGTAACAGGGATTGACAGCAGAAATGAAGGAGAAGAATGGTGGTATAAACTGCTGTCTTTATAGTTAAACAGGACACTGGAGAATAACCTGCTTTCATGAATTTTCTACTACAACTCCTGAAATACAAACACCTGCACCGATGAAAGGTGCCATGAGAAAGGGAAAACGCACTTTGTTGATTCTTTCTACCTTAATGTGTTTAATAACTGTGTGGATGACTTCTGCACAGCTTGGCTCTAGCAGCCAGGATTATTTAATACCTTAATAGACAAGTTAACTGACAATTTTATAGAAAACATTAACATTTGAAATATAGAGATTAGCAAGTTTGGCAACTTTGATAGAGGCTGTATCAATCATTTCTATTACAGGTGCACACAAACTTTTCTGCTCTGAATCCCTGGGTACAGTACAAAACATAAAATTTAGCAGTACAAATGCTTAAGCGTGAGCCAAGTTAAAAAGAGGGAGGGGGTCTTAAATCAAAACCTTCTCAGCAGGACATTATGTACAAGGATTTTTTTAAACTAGAAGTAAAAGCTCTTAACCTCAGCAACTTCATACAAGCAATTAAGAATAAGCAAAGGCCAACATCAGTAGACATTAAGGCATACCTTATTACAGCACACATTGCATAAAGAATTCTGAATTATATTAAACTGGGATGCCAAGAATTTTAGCAGTTGTTTCGTAGGAAAAGGTTATGAAAATCAGTACATGTAAGAAGGACTCTAGATGTATCCTGGACATTCAACTTTTATACATGATCTATCTGGGCTTTCAACAGTTCTGCAAAGCTAAGCATATTACCTAAATATAATAATAATACATGTCTAAAGTGATCAGAGTAATAATCATTTCCTAGCGCCGACTGAGGCAGAGTAAAAAGTCTAGGAACATAGCTGTTAAAATATCACAAGCATCTGTCAATCCTGTCTTGTGTACCATGTCCATCCACAGCAGAACTGCTTTTCCTCTCTCTGCTGAGGTACCTTACAGCTATCTCTAATTATATTTATCATAGGAAGGCAGATGGTCTGACTTTTCAAAAACACATACTTCCCCTATTATATCACTGTTGGGGAATCTGCTGGTGGAAGAAAGAGCTTGTATGTAAAACAGTCTGGATGAACCAGCTATTAGTCAAGTTCTCTTACCGGTGTTCCTTATATGTGGATCATGTTACATTCAGCTATATACACAAGTATGTATCTTATTCTGCCATCATGTACATACAGAAACCCAAACAGTGCTGAGTATCTTTACCCATAGAAGCAGAATTGGTGAATTTGCAGAGCAGAGTGACATTTAATTCAGTGAAGAACAGCAACATCTACAACAGAAATGTGTCTGAGATACACATGGTTTTCCTGCATGTGATGTACCTTTTCCCCAAGAAAAAAAGAGAGTAGAATGGGTTAGTAGGGTCATAGATTTGGAATAGAAGAGATTTGGGGAGGTTTGGAATCGGATAGTCTTGGAAGGGTAGACACAAAAGTAAAAAAAAAAGAAGCTATCACAATACACAAAATATACAACCAAGAAGTGAAGTTAAAATTTACTTAAAAAGAAGGTGCCAGTTAGGTTGTGCACAGAGAAAACAATGAAGTTACATATGTGTACTACTGAAATAAGAAGGAAAAGACACTGTAAAAATCAATATGGAAAATAGTATCACTGACTGCAAAAAGAGCAAACCTGCTGTCTAGAAAAGTTTTTAAGTTTGCTGGCTTAGGAGGGGACCACACGCACAGAAAACAGAAGGAGACATGGAGGATTCACGTTTATGGTATGGCGTGGGTAGGACATGGGAGAGTAATCAATACATCTCTTAAGTAGCCATACGACCCTGCTGCTCCTTCCTGTACCAGGATCAGAAGGCCTTACCAAGACTCTCAACAGCTTCTTTTCTCCTCCCCTTCTTGGCCTTTATCATTGTTCCCTCACAGTCAGTCCTGGCCTTCATCACCTCCATCTTCCTCTCCCAGGGGTTTTTAGAGGAAGGATAGTGACCAGGATAGTTCTAGTGGGAAATGGTAGGTACTTTGGACTATGGGGTGGTGAGGAAAGATGAAATCCTGTACTCCAGAGGAATGGGGAAAAGAGGGTAGGACCTTCTAGTGATAACCCCTCCTGAAAACCTCCTGTCTGTTTTTACCCCATCATCTACAGTTCTTCTAAAATCCCAATCTGAGCTACCTCAGTGAGATGCTTGAGCCAGTTTCATCACTGAGATATGAGAGTGGTGTCCAATTCCCGAAGGGAAAAGGTGAATAAAGACTGGGTTGATGATGGTTCCAGCTCCATTGCTAACAGCGTTCTCCTCTCTCATCCCTGTAATATCCTGTCTGTGAGAAAAAATTATCAGCCTAGGAGAAGACACCAACAGAAAAAACATATATCCAGAAACTTCCACAGGAGAATAAAACTGATGAGACATGTTGTAGCAGGTGAGGGCATAGTCTGATAGCTGTCCAGTGATGATGATAAATGCCTGAATTTTCAACTACCTTTAAGTTCTGTGTCTGAGATCACGCATGCATTGGGGGTGGGGTATGAAGAAACAAACAAACAAAATTAAAAAAACCCCACCACCACCCCCTCAAAAAAAACCCCAAACAAACCTCAAAAAAACAAAAAAACCCAACCAACCAAAAAAAAACCCAAGAAAAAATAAATACACACAAGAACCCAAGGAATTATTTTGACGGGAGGTACAATCAAATTTGCATATATTATAGATGTTCCTCAGCCAAAACATATTATTGGTCCCAGTACAAGACTGGAATTCAATGAACTGATTTATACTTGAGATTATATTAGCTGGTTTAATGTTATCTTTAAATCCTAAAATCTATGACTCAAGCTTCATCCAAAGAAAATACACATTGCTCAAATATTTGCTTATACTTAAGCTTTTCTTAATAAATGGGCTAAAATTGCTCTTTTGTTGTAGTTTACCAGAGAACAGAATCATCAGTCCAACAGCCTTGTGAATTTTCTGCCCTTAAAGAAAGCTTTGCTGCAGAAAATATTATAGAATTTCTGCCTGAAATTATTCCCTCAGGCCACCACTAATGTAAACCTAAATAGATAAATCACTCATTTTTTGCTTTGGCATTTTAGGATGTACCACAAGAGAAAGAAATAAGCAGTTACTGTGAACTTCAGTAGCATGAATAAAGCTTTTTGGGGAAATCCTTACAGTACAGTTTTAACTGCTCAATTTAAAGTAGCAGTAGGGCAAGCAAACAAAAAGAGATTTCATTACCAAAGAAAAAAGAATTATACGAAATATGAAATTACAGAAAAAACAATCCCGGTAGTATATTGATTTCCATAGGGATTTACACTTCATTAGATGTGTAGGTAATTACCAAGATAGTGCTGATATTTTTCAGAAGTCTTGGTTTCCCATTATTTTACATTTGCTGCCTTTATCGATCATTTACAGAATTACACAGATCAGAATTACTATTATTTTTTACAGCGCTACTAAGTACTACTATAAACCTTTGCCTGACCTTGGAGACTTTACAGCTTGTCCACTCGTTCCTGAAGTGGCTCATCCCATCAAGGACTGAGAAGATGCTCAGAGCTATTTTGGAACCAGATATGTCTCTGGGGATGAGGATTTCTATAGTGAAATAGAAGCACTGAAATAATCTATGTGGGAAATACACCACACAAGAGCCTCATGTACAACTTAAGCTCTGCAATGATGATTAAAGGGGCTTGAAGGCAAGAGTAAATAGAGCTTTGTGCAGGCTTTTTGCACCTGCATGAACATTACTCTAATTGCTTAGGCTTATTTACTTTTCCTCTCACAGCCAGAACCTAGAGATAAGCTTCCACTGCAAATCAGTTTGAATAAAGCCGTCTGCACCAACAGCAGAAGGAAGTGAGCCCATGAATGTGTTCATTTTACTTCGCAGGCATGAACAGTCCATTATTACAGTCAATTATTCCTACTTCTTCTCCAACCAAACACTAAGCAAAACATGAAAATTAAAGCCTTCAAGTTGGCAGTTCACACACTTAGTCAGAATGGGATACCAAGCAGATGACTGGTGTATCCAGGAGCAATGTCATAGCCTTTGCTTTCAAAGTTGTCTTCCACAGCTAACGATAAAAATTCTCCAAAATAAAAATCTAGGGGAGGGGGGATGATTATTATACGTTGAAACAAACTGGCTAACTCCAGATTTATATCTTCATACTCATCATTTCTAACTGCCTGCATCAGAAACATGTGATATAGAAGTCAACGTATGTCCCTTGCAGTGCTTACTAGCAACCAGAATAAAGGCACTGAAGCTGTTATAAATGTGCTATATCTTAAATGTATATTCCATGTAGGAAAGCTACATGAGTGGCTAGATTTAAATTATAATATTACTGAAAATGTGGCATATAAATTAATATAAATATAAATATATTCATTATTGCTACGAGATACTAAAAGATAGAAAATTAAATGTTAAGTAAAATTGGTCCTTTTTGTCAATGAAGAAAAACAAGGGGCAGGCAGAGTGACTGACAACATGGCAGAAACACAGCTCGAACATCACACATGTCCCAAGAGATTCAGAACTAGCTATTACCACTCAGGGTTTTGAGTTATAATAGATACTTCTAATAAATCACCAGCTTAAAACTATTCTGTATATTATAAAGGATTAAAGAACAGAATAGAAACATCATTATGCTAATTCTTCAGCTGTAAACTGACTATTGTATAGAGCATAGGTTTCTCCATCTCAGAAAAAAAATAGGAGAAATGGAAAAAATAGAGCAAAGAACAATAGAATGAGAAAACTTTGGAGTGTGTTCCACACAAAGCACAAATACACAAACTGGACTCTTGTAGAAGTGGCAGAGAGAAGAGGATCCCAGGAAGGACATCCAAAAAGCCATGGGCAGCAAGGAGAAAGCAAACAGGAAGGATTTCTTATCCCAAGCAACAAAAGAACCAGAGAGCATCAAATGAGAGTAGCAAGCAACAGATCCAGAACAAAAAAAGGGGAGGCGCTTAGCCACACAGCACATGCTTAAAGATCTTCCTGCCACAGGATATTATGGATGCTAAAACCACATCTGGACTAAGAATAAGATAAGATGAATGATCTTACAAGTATCACCTGTAAGTTACAAATACCTTAAAATGCAAGGTACCAGAGGTTGGGAGGATATTCTGGGAAATTATGTCTCTTTGCTTGCTCTGTTCTTGTACACTACTCTGGGCACCTCTGCTCTTAAACAGGTAGTAGACTAGATGTAACTCTGACCTGACTAGTAGAGTTCTTGTGCTGTTCAGACCTTTTGTTGGTCTCAGTAAAATACTTAGTTTGGAAATAGTAAGCTGATGCAGCCTTTAGGCCAGAAGGGTAAGCTGTGAAAAAATTAGTCTTAGAGAGGAACAGCTTGTATTTAATTCTTTCCCAGCTATACCTTATCAGGATATTTTTATATCCACATCTTACAGCTTTTCCTGCTCCATCCTTTCCTACTTAGCCATTAGTAAATTGCTACCCCGTTTATACCAAGAGGCTTAGTATAACTCAGGAGCTATATCCAGCTATTTGTGAAAGGGAAGTGCACAAGTAAAAATATCAGTAAAAACTGATCAGGTTTTGGATATGATTTTAAAATGTCCAGAACAGACAGACACCCACAGCATTATCTGCAGAAGTGAATAACTTTAGTTTAGCAGAGAGAGAGAATTAAAGCCTATAAAGCCTTTGACAAGATTGGTAGAAAAATTTTGCTTTAACTCTTTTTCAGTGGAAAACTACCCAGTCTGATGTTTGATCTCCAGAATGAGGATGTTTGATTTTTTTTTCCTCAGATGGTGTCAGATTTTTAAGGGCAAACTTCAGTTTTTCATTTAGAAAGTATTCAAAAGGTGTTTGGTCTGTGACTGCAAACTCAACTGAACACTGTGTCAGAAACGGCATCAAAGTGTGTCAGGGATTTGTCATTTGGGTCCTTGTCTTTCTGACTTCTCTGCACCATCTGCCTGGAATGAACAACAGTTCCCATGAGTTACAGCAGTGATTCAGAGCAAAAATAGACTACAGAATACATCAGCAACCCAGGGATCCCATCTCACAAAGCAGAAGTATACAGAACTAGCTACACTGCAGTTCTCTGGGGGGAACACTTCTGAAATTACATTTTTGGCCAAAAACAGGGAGTTCATCTCTCCACCTCATCCGTCATTTTTGCAGCACAGTCCTGAATCTGTAGGAACCTACATGATTTGTCAGCGCTGATAGACTTTTCTTTAAAACTTTGGATGTAGTGATTGGGTAAAAATCAGTGTCAGGCACAGGGAGACTTGGGAGCATATCTATCAAGATTTCTCCACAGTGACCGACAGTTGCACTACCTAAGCTTTTTAGAGCAGAAGTCATGATTCGATGAAGCTTTGATCCTATTACACTTTGCTGTTTTAAGACACTTTGCTGTTTTAAGACTCTTTTGAGTCATAAAACTCAAAAGATTTGAATCTGGAAACATTTAACTTATCAACATTCTGAACCAAATATTTCTGATAAGGTGTTCTTCTCTCTACCATCAGGTTTTAAATATTTCAATTGCTATTTCTAAACCCTGTCCTTCTACTTTGCTTTATTAGTTAACATGTAGGTGCTAAGTAGTAAATAGAATTCAGTCCGTTGGAGTTTGTCAGACTCTGCAGTTTAGAGCAGAAGTAGCTGAAGCATCGTTCTTTAATAGTAGCATAAGTCCTTGTATGAGCAATAAAAGCTGCCACTTTCTTTATGAGGCAAGCTAAATGCTATTAAAATGATGGATGAACTAGTTCCATTTTATTTGTTCAGCCTTTCCCAGTGCTATTCCCACAACTCTATTTAAATCACCAGCTTGTATTCTACAGAAGTTCCTATGTGCTTGGAAGGCACAGACGCCCGCGTACAAGCTCTCCAGAGTGACAGTAAAGTTTTCTTTTCTTTTCCAGTGAGCAAACAGTTAAATAATTGAAATGGAGCTGAAATGCATGGTCAAGAGGCAGGTTTTGAGATAATTTTCCAGATAGTTGAAGAGATCATCCTGCTTTGCAACCAAATGTTGCTGGTTATCCATGGGAAGATGAATCTCTGACTGAGCAGTCTTTTTGGGACTGCAATACAGAACAACAGTGTTCAGATCAAAAGCATCTTGATTAAATAACCTAATTAAAAAGTATATAGAATTGGTGGCATAGCAGATTTTTTACTGTCCTATGAGGATGAAAAAATCTCCAAATTTACCTTCAAAATTAAGGGTAAACATTTGCTTCCAGTGACATGTTTATGACCTATTAATTAGTTCCTACAAGAATAGCTGAAATCCCAGCCCTGCTTTAACACAGTTCAAGGAGCTAAAATTACCTTCAGCCAAACATCCAAAGACATAAAATGTGAAAGAAATCAAACACATCTCACAGACGTTCTGCTGGGTGATCAAATCTGGATCTCCAAGGTTCTAGCTTTAATGCCAGGGGAGAGGAGGAAGGGAAGGAGGAAGAAAAGAAGAGTAATAGTGTAGAGCAGAGTAAATGAGCACACCACAGCAATTAAACTTCCAACCAAATAAGCTGTCAACCAAAGTCTAACCCATGGTTCATATTAAAGGAGCACTTGAAACCCAATGATCAGTTTGTGTTGCGTGGCACTGGTCTGTTCCAGATCCTACCTGTACAGGAAGATTTTTAGCTCAAGTCTTGAGTTTTTAAGATTGTCTGCTCACTCTCTGGTGCATCAGGACAGACAAATGTGCCTAAAGAATGGGTAAGAAATGGTTAAAAAAAAGAGATGGAATAATCATTTGCTGTCAATATGATCATACTACAGGAAAAGGCAGCTGAATTATCCACATTGTAGGGAACCAAGATGTAGTTTTATGGTCAGAGAAAGCCAATATAAGGCCTTTCTACAATCAGTGATCATTTGTCCAACATCAGCTCCAGCAATTGTGCTGCTGTGTTGGGAACTGGAAAGGATAGAAGAGAATGGATGCCCCTGAGTCATGGGAACAAGATGAAATTTTTCAGTGCACACTATGAGGTATGTGCTGTGTATCTCTGACCAGACACAGCCCATTTAACCAAGTAATCCAACTTTGGGAACATGAAATTCCTGTGTCCCTTCTATAGTCAGCAGGGAAAGATGGACACTTCCATCACCAGTTGGAACATGAATCAGTCTCTTGGAGCAGGAGGCTATTACTACACTCACTACTTGAACAGCAAGGGCCCTGTGCTTCAACAGTTTGCTCAGATAGGTGCCCACCCATAAGCAGAACAAAGCTATACCCTCAAACTAATGAAGAAAATCTTATATAAAATAGGGAATGCCCACTGGAGGTGCCAGAAAGGAAGAAAATTCTGTCTTGATTAGTTAATTATGGCTGTAAAAGTCACTTGGTTTGAGATGTCCCTTGTGAGGCATTTTTAGAGAACAAGGCCATGATGAGGTCATCTGGAATACAATATGCAAACCTGAACACCCAGATGCAAGGAAGATTAATTCAGTATGTAACAGGACAGAGATAATCAAGCAAATGAAGAATTTATCTTCTGAAATGAGATTAAAAGATGCTGACTAGTTTAGCCTAAGAGAATAAAGGTTGTAGGGATTCTGACTGCTTTCTGTAAACTCATCAGTCTAAGATTCTATAAACTTAGCAGAGGCTAAGAGCTGTTTCAAGTAAAAGACACTGCTGCTACAATAACAAATGGATAGACACTGGCCATTAATATAATTAGCCTGAATATTAGACAAAGGTCACAGATCCCCAGAGGAGTAGAACAACTTTAATTAAGGCAGTCCCACTGCTTAGTTACACTGATGCTGAAGCATGATCAGTTTATGGTTGCGATGAACAGCACAGCTGCCTTCAGTATCAAGGGATGGGACATGGTAACACCGGGTCCTTTCTAGTCCAATACACCCTTGACCTCAAGCATTTCACTTTGTGAACTGTGCATTTTCTCAGCATTGCTCTGTATTCAGTGCGTTCTGATGTGTACTGTTAGATTTTCAATGGCCTTTATGCCTGACAGAGACAAAGGTCAAATTTTCAGAGGTATTTTGCACTCATAGGGCTACTCTCCTTGGATACACCTACCTGAGTGTGATCAGTCCTCAGCAGATGATGGCTTTTCTTTCTTACAATATATTCTTTTAGGGACCATGTTCTGTGCCAGAAATTAAAACAATGGCCTGCTGAAGGCTTATAGTGAAAATAATCAAAGCCAGAGGAAAGAGGTCCTTGTCTCCCAGAAGTCAGTCAGCTGCAAGCCAGCTGGCTGTAGCCTGAGCCTGGCTAAGGCCGAAGTGATGCGGAATGGTTGTTTGCAAAGAGGAGGTAGTGGGGGAAGATGATGCAAAGCGATGACAAAGGCTAAGAGAATATACTGTGAGTTACCAATATACTTAGTTTTGATACAGGATTATTATAACCCAACAAAACATGGAAACAGTGCCTAAAATAGAACATAAAAGGTAATTTCTCTTCTTTGGAATACCACTATGTAACCACATTTTTAGGTAAGCATCAGCATCTCCATGGCAGCATCTCCTGTGCAAGGCAGCAGCCCGCACTCATCACTCTTTGAACATTGTTTATAGAAAATGTGTATAACTTAGGTGATATATTAGAAATTTTCCAGATTTTCCACCAGCTGAAAAGGTTTGACAATGTGTCTTTGACAAAAGCCATCATTTAAGGATGAATCTAAAGGAGTGGTGCCGATATAACAGCATGAGTCCTAAAGGGTTCTCTTAACAAACCAACCCAGCCTCTTTCATAGGATTTGGCTGCAGTATGTTTCAGCAATTGAGGCCTACAGTGATCCCCACTGATGCTGGGATCTCTTCATTTTTCTCCACAGGATGGCATTTTGCTCCTGACTGGGTGCCTAGTCCATGAATAAGGCTCCCAGGCACTACTGCAATGCTAGGGAATACTGTTACATCTCAGCAGTGAATTTCTGTTCCTTTCAGTGGGCAATCATCCTTGCAGTGCTTGTATATGCCATAATGCCATATGGCACCTGCATTTTTTCTTCCAGTATTACTGTCATAATTGACATTATTTTTAATTTTTCCTAAAGGGCAAAATGCATTTCACTTGTCCTGATCTTCACAGGCATTTGAGAAGGTAGGAACATTAAGCAGCTCCTCAGCACTCTCAGGCCATTCATTTTCCAGATTTAATCACCGAACCTCCTTTGTGTTCAACCTCAGGGAGCAGGAACACACTCAGTACTTTTAACCCTTGGTTTTCCACAGTTACAAATGCCAGAACAGTGGAACTTTCAGAGTCCTGCACAGGTTAGTGTACAGAGTAACTCGGTAACTTTGAGCATGGGGCCTGACAGAAGTACCGTTGCATGTAGTTGATGAGCTGAAAAAGGCGCCCATTTTCTACACTGACCCGATTTTTAGGTGCCTCTTTTCCAGCAGTTCTCCCCAGGAGTCAGGAGGTGGCAGTCTCTGCAATCACTATAGAAACCGCCAATCATTTTTTTTTCCCCACTTTCAGGAAAATTGAAAAGTGCCTTTAAAAAATGAGATTCGGGAGAGGAAAGAAATTAACGTCAGTGTTATGAAAAGGTTCAGACTGCAGGGATTTTGTACACACACACACTTGGCTCTTTAATTTGGAAATTCCTGTTCATCCTCCCAACAAGAGGTATGATAATAAAATGGTTCTCTCATCAACTCTGTTTTGACACCATAATATTTTCCAATGAGATTATTGGATTCTAATCCTCTTTTAAAAGAAATGTTGTGCATTTAATTCATTTTATGGGCATAGGGTAATGCTTTTCAGCTTTAAGCCTGGAAGGCAAATTCTATTTTAAGGTTCTACTTTGTCCATTGCATTTTTAAATACAAAGGAGAGTTTTTATGGTGACAATTTGAAGAAAATCTTTTAGCAGCATGAATAATGGAAAATGAACCTTAGAGGGAATCCCTTAATATTTTTAAATTTTAGGCCACTTTATTTAAGCAACACTACAACAACAACAAAAGAAATACAGACCTTGCAGAGATGTAGAATTTGTCAAAGTGGTATGAGATGCATGGTTTCTGGTCAATGATTTTCTGATTGAAGCTTGAAGAGAAGCCATAGCTCAACCTTTTTTTAATGCATTTTCACATTATCATTAAAACACCAGCCTGAGTCAGGGTATAGAACTCTGTCTCGTCAGATAGATAGGTTAAACACTGACAAGGTGCTGCTTCCACCTTTTCCTTCCTATTCACAGAGCACTTCAGCATCTTAACCTGCTGTTGTGATGATGTTCCACATCTTCCAGACAATTCCCTAGTACAGAGCTTAGATGTTCCTGAAATGTCTTTTCTTAGCCTAGAAATGCAAATGTGATTCCAGCTTTCATTCTCCAGAATTAGAAAGGAGTCACCATCAGCTCTACTATATTATTAGAATGCTGCTGGAGACAGCCACAAAGATAGATGAAGAAAGCATGCTGCAGAAGTCCATTAATAGGTCTGTTTCCAATGATTGCAATTACAACTAGGGATTTGTGAAAAAAATGACAGTGAAAAAGGGTGGTATAGGTTGCAGTTTCATAGCAGCAGACTGATATCATAGGACTCTAAATAATGCATAGAGGAGCTGAGTCACCTGTAGTAGGAACATTTTAGGCTGCTGCATAATTCAGGAGCTTTTGTTCCTATAAAGAATATATTAAGGTTTTCAGTTCTAAACTTCTAACAGGTCCATGGTCACCTGACAGTAATAAATAGTGACAATTAACATGTACAGTTTAAAGATCTCACTGTTTGACTTTCATTTTTCATTTCCATTCCTCCTATAGTCTTCACACTCCCATTCACCTTCAGGTCAATGACCTGACTCTGGGGCTCATTCAATTGCAGCCTTTCATCTCACTTGGGCTGATGAGGGGTAACTCCTATAGAGGCTTTCCTAGGGAAGGCTGCACAAACTCATACAGCCATTCAGATCAGCCCACCATGGCTCAGAGCTTTCACAAAATGCCAAACCAATGAAGCAGACAGGCTACTCTGACAATGGCCTTCAGTTACATGGAGCACTGTGACACCTCTAGGGTGGTTCTTACTGCAGTAGGACACTTAGGGGACATGCATGAACTCAGACTTCAACTAGCTCACAAGCATCTCATGAAATATTAGCCACCTTTCTGCAGGATCTTCGGACAGTTACTCTTCATTAGAAAAAACATGCATTCCTCAAACACAGGAATTGCCGATTGAAATGTTTATGGCATGAGCTAGATGGATCAGATGAGTTGATTGCCATGGTTTTTATGCTGGCACAGAAAGTCTATTAAAAAAACATGCTGTTGTGACTGGGTTAGCTAAATTATTTATGAATGCCTGGATTTTCACACAAGACAGATCTAGAGAACCCAAAATCTGCCATGGCACTCTGTGCCAGCTCTGAAGTTGCAATTTTGTTACCTATCAAATAGCAATTAAGACATTGCTGAAAATCAACTTCCTGCCTTTAGTTTGCTGGAAAATATGGACTTTGAAATCATGCCAAAGTGGTAGGAAGTGTTTCTGTACCTTCCAAGAGTGCCTAGTTTTATCACCACAAGTAGTTAGCACAGGCTGTGATGAAGTTTAAATAGTATAGATCTCCCATTGCCTGCAATGAAAGGGGGGGGGGGTTCCTCCTAATTACCTGTATTAAATTATACCATATACTAAATATTTTAACATATTTAAAAATATCTATGCTAGGTTATTTTTTCCCTACATCTATAGCAGGTAAATTGAGAGGGAGCCAAGCTGCAGTTTTGCCGATGACTTTTTAAGCTGTTTACTGGAGCTAGATTCTGAAGCACACTGTGACACAGCACGTTAGAGAAGGGAATTTAAACATTTTGATCCAGAACAACCTTGACCTTCCCATCTCTAAGAATGACTTCTATGACTTCTGTTGAACCTTGAGGCTAGTGTAGAGGCATCCATTATGACTTTCTAGCTTTCGAGTTGTCTCTTAATTGCTTCAAATATAGTCATGCATGGGGAGAGTATCCATTCCTTTATTTTGGAGTGGCAAAATGGAAAGGATGTTTGTTAAGGTTTAAAGCTAAAAATTATGATAAAAGAGACCTTTTGACCATCAGAGATTTTGTCTAAACCTTTGACACAGATTTCTTGTCACTAATGAGAATCGGCACAGCTTTTCAGTGTGCTTCCACATTAGCAAGCTTCTCTCAGTAAGCGGTCCTCAGTAGCTGAAAAGCAAAATGTATCTCTGCTCCTAAAGCACAAAATATTATGACAGGAACCCTTAGAAAAGGACCACTAAATTAGATGTCAATTCTGAAGACAACTAGTGCATGCAATGTACTGCGTCGTGTGGAGGATACATTCTGACAGAACAATGTGGAAATACAAGGAAAACAAAAGCCAATAAACCAAGTCATAAACAAAAATCATAAAACAAACATTGAGGACAAAGTCAGACAAATGAGATTAAAAATTTCCCTGAATTTAAAACTAGGAAGGCAAGCAACAGGAGGAGAAGAATACAAAGTTTTCTAGAGAAGTGGCCTTGGGTCTGGGTCCCAACCTTTAACTTGTTGGGGGCAGAGTATTCTTTGACAAATATTTCCCATTCCTTCACAAACTTTATGACTAAAAAGAGTCTCCAGTAAATTCTTTCCTAAGATCAAAGCCATAAGCATCAACCAGCACTGTTCTCAAGCACAAGTCTATTCTTTTCTCCTTTCATTTCCGACTGGTTCAGGGCCTAACATCCTTCCCAATACTTACTTTTCCAACAAGCAAATAAAGCCTTACTCTTCATAGTGGGAAAATATTTGATTATGGCATCTAAATCTAATTTGCTAAATGCCAAAGGATAGTTTACACACCAGGCTTTCATAGTCCCTCGGCAGGAAGGAAGCATTTGTCAAATTATTTCAGTATCCACAACTGATGGGGCATCCCTTAGCAAAAAGGAAAAAAAAAATCCAAAAGAGC
This sequence comes from Zapornia atra, assembly GCA_013400835.1. Classification (NCBI taxonomy): domain Eukaryota; kingdom Metazoa; phylum Chordata; class Aves; order Gruiformes; family Rallidae; genus Zapornia; species Zapornia atra. The sequence continues at coordinate 75,764 of VZTU01018023.1, forward strand.
AAATTAGAAACAATTCTGTATAACATTGTGTGTTCACCAGGAATTTTTATGTTTTGGTTTGGTTTTGGGTTTTGTTTTTTCTTTTTCCCAGAATGCTGTGTCTGAAAGTAAATTAATTCATTGTAAGCAGTAATTAACTTTCAGAGCAGTGTCACTCAAAAAACACCACAGTTAAAAAAAGAATTCAAGTGAGTTAGGGTTAGACTGAAAGGCTCATTACAGACAGTGTTTCCATATCCTATGCTTTGTGGAAGAATTTTTCAAAATCACTTGATGTAACCCCCAGAGATATACCAAATGCTTCTGCCATTGAAATACCTTAAAACTCAGGGACAATAATATTGGGAGAAGTCCCAACATCTTGTCTCTGTGGTCCTGTGTGGTCCAAATGGGAGGCAGATCCCTCCTGACTGTACCATAACTGTTATGGGCTTCTTACAGCAGCGTTGCAAAGCCACAGACTGCCTGTGCTGGCAAATATGTCCTGTTGACATAACTGGGTCATTTCATGCCATTTCAAGTCCCTGACCTCGCACATAGGCCAGAGACCAGATAAGTATCTTCCCCCTTCACTCAGCTGCCCTTGCTAGGAGGTAGAGCTGCTCTTGTCCCACGCTTTGCTTTAAGCCAGAACATTTTTTTTACTGCTGGTGGCAATTCAAATTCCAAATTCAATGGAAATTACAGACAATGTTGAGCAATGCATCTTAAGGAACACTTGGAAAAAATATTTTTTTAAATAACTATCTACACAAGCTTCCACCTAAGTCCTAAAAGAACTGGCTGAGCAGATTCCCAGCTTCCTACTCCAAATTACTTTAAAAATACATACTAATGTGTTAAGCTGATGTTTATTTTAAAAGAGTCTCTGAATGATGGGATGATTCTGAGAGGTAAAAAAAAAAATGCCTGTGTCTAGCAATACTGAAGAGGTCAAGCGTATAATGGGGTAAGTAGAAGTTGTACAAAACACAAAGTGTTTATGATGAAACACTAAATCACAGAAGTATAAATAATGGAAGTCAACAAGTTTTTATGAAAAAGTGTTAAATACACCACAATTTCATTAGCAAAGGCAAGTGAGTAGGTACATTTGGAGAATAAGAAAATACAAGTATCATTTCATAAGATTCTGATTAAAAACCTACAATGACACTGTATCAAAATCAGTTAGCATGTAGGTTGCAAAATTACTAAAAGCCATCTCAAAAAGTAACAGGCACTGGGCTATTTCTATTATAAAATAATCTTTCCAGGGGGCTGGATCAGGAGATCCCAGTGATTGATACAGTTCTCAGCATTAATGAATGTTTTCAACAGTTTCCTAAAAGTATACATAAAATTATTGCTGATAAGATGAGATAACATGGATTAACAACACTGTTAAATGGCGATAAGTAAGTCCCCATTTAGTTAATATACATTTTCCTGCAGATAATTAAAGCATAAAATCTATGTAGATGCTTTGCAGACCATACACAAAAAATGGTCAGGGGAGAGTGGAGGAAGGGGACCATCCTCCAGAGAGGAGAAACTCCAGAAAGGTCAGTGACTCCGAGAGTCACTGCCTGAAAAATTCAACATGAGCTCCCAGCAATATGCCATGACATAGATGACATAGTATTTGTATAACCATGGAAGAAGTGAATGCAGTAGAATGATGATCTTGCCATAGTTTCAGACAAGGGAAAACCCAGTTTAAAGACAGTGGATGAAGATTTGATATTTATGTTTTCTGAAAGGGTGTGGAAAATCATTCAAGCTGACTTACAACTGAAAAATAAGACTAAGTAAAGAAGCTACCTCAGCAAGAGACTCAAGGAGCTCACTTATTTACTTTAGCAAAGAAAGACAGAGTAGCAGAAATAACTTCACAGGGACAAAACACTAAATATCAGACAGCTTTTTAATCAGATAAAACAAGAACGATGACTTCAAGTGGGGAAAAGCGTTTGCAAATGTAGAGGCAGAGAGCTCCTCTTACCCAGGCAAGTAGTATATTCTCCATTTCTTGAGGTTTTTCCATCAAAACGGGCAACATGTCATTTGCAATCAACTTACTGAAAGCCTATCATCTCAGCTAGAGTCACATTAACTGCACAATCCCTTCATGCTGTTCTTCCCAGGGGACAGTAACAGACCCAGAAAAGCAAGCTTCCCCTGAATTACAAGACTTATGTCTCAGGACAATGTGAATTGTATTACATTGAGCTAGTCACTTAAAATAAGCTTCATTTTACCTAGTTTTAGGTATCAAAAAGCCAGCATTTTTATCCTCAGCATCTCTGTCAGCCAGTGGAGAGAAGCAGGCACTGTTCGAGAGTTGTTCCTCAAAAAATTCATATAAAAATCACTGTATACTGAGGAATTTCATACTTTGAAGAAATCTCTATGATGGTTGAGGAAAAGCAGGAATGTTGCCGGCTTAGACTTGGGCAACAATGCTCTAAACATATAAGTAAAGGAAGGTCTGCCTTAGTCTCTGCTGAAGAAGATATTAATATTTATAAGCTGCTGTGAAAATAATACCTCAGAGACTTAATATTATTAGGAAATATATGAATAGCTATGATAAATGGTATTGAGAAATCACAGTGTTCAAATTTTTGCAAAACTACAGGGTGAAAGAAAGCTGAATCTTGAGATCGTATAGGGTAATATTCAGACTATGAGCTAGAACTCTGAATTCCACAAAGAAATATTAACTACATGTACTGATTCCACGCACACTTTCCTTACCAGCAAAGACAGCTTAAAAGATCTGTTTCTCAATGAAAGATTTTTTTTTCATTTTAAAGGGTTATTTTTCACCAGACTGGTTTTCAGGATGGCAACAAAGCCGTGCCAGCACAGCTGATGGGGCCCTGAACTGTTGTGTGGCAGCAAATGCCTTTTAGACCAGATTTATCACAGAAAAAAAAGGCTGTGGAGGTAAAGTGTGATGTTGAATAGTTAAGGAGGCAAATGAAATACCAGCATAAGTCTAAAATGGCACAGAGGAGCGTAATGCCGATTCAAGTAAAACAGTTGATCTAATGACATGGAAGAAAGGTTATGACATTTCTCTGGACCAAAATGTAGCGCTTCTCTCATCTACACAAACTCTGGAGGCAACGGTTCAAGTGACCACCCTGAAGAGCAAAGTAAGGAACGTACAGCAGTCAGTTTCCTATCTGCTTGTAGGATCAAATCCTTTCATAAAAATATATCTGTGGGTTGGTTGGTTTTCTTTTTTGGATTTGATCCCAGCAGTCAGATGGGGAGGAAACATTGCTTTTCCTTTATAGTAAACCTTAATCAGTACATCGAGAGATCCATTCTGCATCCTTTCCTTATATCAGGAGAGTTTAATCCTGAAACACTACTCAGCAGAAACAGTGGCATTGATATGAGGATCAAATACGACTATATCTAGCAAAGCCTCATGTGATCACAACATGCAGCAAACGTCACTCCAGCTCTCTACCACACTCCTGCATGACTTCCAGCCAGTGTTTCTCAGCAATTCCAAAGAAACACAATTAAACTCATGCAAGAAAGAACTACAACAACAATGAAAACAGCTCTGCAGAGAGCTGCATTAGGAGGCAAAGGAGACCTGAGTAACATATTAGCAGGATTGGAAGCAAAATCTTCTCTTTGTTCAAGCAATTTACATAATGACTCTTTTTCTTTTTTAGACTTCCTTTTTTTGCACTGTTTTTTTAATGCAGTGATTATTCTTGGTTATGGCAGTTTAAATTGGGAATCTGCCAAAAAGACAGTGTCTAGCAGGGTCAGGGGGCTAGGTATTTGAACAGAGCATTTTACTTTCATGACCTTCCCCAGCTCTACCTTGAAAAGAACTTACAGGGATTTTCTCACTATGTTCTCGAGGAGCTGGGGGTGATTAAGGGGAAAAAACCACCAAATCTTATATGGCTTTACCCAACATGAGATTTTACAAAATAAATATCAGACATATTCTTTAATAAAAAAGAGGAACTAAGTTACACAAAATGGGCACAAATGCATTATGCCTCTTGCCTGTACTATGCTTCCAATTTTTCAGCCAGCTTAGCAAATCTTCCCAGTCAATACCCCTGTGAATGTTTCAATGTACATTAAATAGTTTTAAGAGATGAGAAGAATATAAAGCCATACACACACTGGATGTGGACATGTTTATAAGGAGCCATTTTGACAAGAGGAAGAGCGCTAGATGGGCACTGGGGCAGTGGGGCAGCAGAACACTGCAGGGTAACAATAATACAGCAGTTAGACTAGTAGCAGTGTTACAGCCCTGACAAGGGCTGGAGGAAGAGCAGACCACCATTAGCTGGCTCACAGCTGGCCAGGCACCACCAAGCAGGGCTAGGACACAAATCTGGCTCAGCACAAGTCTTTGCTGCAAGAACAGATCTTGTGCACTTGAGTGCAAGTATAAACCTAGAGAGGAAAAGTCAGCCTTGTCATTGGAGTGTGATAAATCAGAGCACACTTTTCTGAGAGAAATATCTTAACTCCCAAGAGAAAGCATTTAGCTAAGCAGTTATTTTAAGACCGCAATTACAGGGTGAAGGGGAGTTTCATTTTTCTTCCACACTACTAATTATTAAGAAAAAATGTCAAAAGGTGACAGGAAATGTGAATTTTAAAATTCCTAGAGCAGAACAAAGTATTAAAAAGCAAAGTACTGTAAACAGTCTAGCCTTATTTTTTTTTTGTTTGGTTGAGAAATTTCCCTTGCTTAAGCAGTCAACTCTAATTAGACTTCACTTGAATATTAAAAAAGATCTGAAATTTATATGAATTAATATAAGTTTCTAAAGTTCAGAATTCCATGTTTTCCTTCCTAGGTCATTTTACTGTTTTACTTAGAGAAATCAATGGACCTTTCTCTTCCCAGTCCATTAAGTAGTTCAAGCAATGTCCTGTCTCCAGTAATATCTCCATTTCCACAGATGAACCTGTGTGGCTAGAAAGTTTGAGCACCAAACAATCAGTCATTAGAGTGACAGCTTCAAGCTGCAAGCCTGATGAGCCTATGTTGTATGGCCTGGAGTAATGGTACTTCTCCTTTGCCACTCGTTCACAAAACTTCTTTTTCTCTTTGAAAAAGATTTTGTTTCTTTCCAGCACCTCAGATGAAGTCTCTATTCCTTTCATTTTGCTAAGACTATATCATTCTTTTTTAATTCTTTTGATGAGCTCCTAGATAAAACTACAGAATCAAAAAACTCAAGCTATGGCAAGAGCAGACAATCTAGTCTCTTCCTGAGCCAACCCAACCCTCCTACAGCTGTCATTTCCTTTCATCCCATGTGTTCATCATAAGAAAGGCCTGTCACATTGGAATAACGTTCTTGCCACTATCTTCTTTAACCAGAAGAACTCCAACATGACATAGATTTTTGCAGCAGGTAAACCTCCAGCAGAAGACACATCAATGACATATCTTCTCTGACCCTTTCCAAAAAATGAATATTTAAAAATCCTTAATGCCATACATTTGTTTCTGAAGAATGCATCCTTGCTGGCACCCTTGGCAGCCTGGAAACAGAAAATTGCTTTAAATAAATATCTAAAATACCAGAGAATAAATATAATTAATTAGTCATTACTCTTTATGGTAACGTAACAGCATTCCTGAAAGCCAGGCCCTATTAGCATTATGAAGAGGTGTTGAGACAAAGATGAGCTTCCTGGGGATTACTGCAGTGGGAAGCAAAAATAAGACAGTGGTACATCATGAAATGCAATCAGGATGCTTCCACAGACTCTGCATACATCCCTACAGGTTCCTGCAGTTTTGTTTGTAACTTGACAAAGAATTGCCTAATAAATTAGCTAAACACTTGGCTCTTTCTCCCTAGTTGCCTGTAAAGATGCACATTTTTAAACAGACATGTAGGTTCAGTCAGCCTGAAAGTGAATTACTCCTTTAGATAATAATTTTGCTGTTAAACCAAAATAAGACTGTTACACAAAGAAATAAACCAGAAAAGCAAGATGTATTAAATGGTGCTCTCAAGCACCCAGTCCTGTACCCCAAGGTTAGTGTCATGCATGGGTGTCAGTTTATTTTTTCATTCAAAAGGCTTTCATTTTTCTTTTTTGTTCACATCTTGTCAGTTTGCTGCTTTTATTACAGTTTCTGCCCATGGATGCGAGCAAATGTGAGTAGGGGATATCCCTAGCTAGGCTCTTAACTGGCAGATAAACTCTCATAGCTCTAACGCATCCATAAACAGATTTACGGGCACAAACCTGTAATCTGTCATAATAACATAGAATCATGACTCACAGACTGGTTTGGGTTGGAAGGGACCTCAAAGCCCATCTAGTTCCAACCCCCTGCCATGAGCAGGGACACCCTCCACCAGCCCAGGCTGCCCAAAGCCCCATCCAGCCTGGCCTTGAACACTGCCAAGGAGGGGACAGCCACAGCTTCTCTGGGCAACCTGCTCCAGTATCTCACCACCTGCACCATAAAAAATTTCTTCCTTATATCTAATCTAAATGTAACATGGAGATCTGCAGAGCAGGAACTAATATGCACTAATGCTTAAAATCATTAATTACTGCAGATAATGCTCAGTGATATCTGCAAATCTGCACCATATTTTGCTTTTTTATGAGCCGATTGCTAAAACTTATGTTAGACATATGGTCTATGAGGAAGTACTGTAAGTAGCACAGCTGTTAACTTCAAGGGTTGCAATAGAAAAAAGGTTTTGTTTCCCCCACACGTTTTGTCATTCTTATTTTCTTTAAATTTTCAGATATACCCCTAGCCTAGTCATGCCCACCACCACCCCATTTTCTGTTTAAGAGACTCTACCAGGCCACTAAAAGTTCCCTTGGTTCAAACACTGTATTTCAAAACTGTGCCTTGCTCAGCAGACACCATGATACACCTGGATGGGAAGAGGAGCGCACATAAGCCTGAACTAAGCTACACTATTATGCTCTGCAACAGACTAAAGTTTCAACATCTGGTGGGAAAGACTACTGTGTAGTCTCCCAGCCGTCAGTTCCACAAGGAATGACTATTTTTGTTTATATATCTCACCAGAATATAAGAGATGCACTGACAGATGCTATAAAACAATTCACCTTACTTATCACTGAAGTACTGTCATTGAACAATCACCGAGAATGCATGGAGCATCTGGGTGTCATTTCTTTGAGACTCTCATCCCCCGTTATTAGTGTAATTATTAGTAATAATTAGCTGCTGCTTCACTGACTCTAAAAGACATTTACATGGACCAAGTCCAACCTGAGGTCTGACATCTTGATGGAATACCATGGAGAAACATAAGTGAACTTATAGCATGTTCAATGCATACTTGTTCCCTATTTTATTAGGACCTAGAGGTATATTAACTATATATTAAATCATCTTCCCATAACAATAGAATCATTTTCTTCTATGACAGATGTCAGTATTTACTAACAGGATTTTAAAACACCTTATGTCATAACAACCCCAAATGCTGCTTATCACAGCAGTCAAGTGAGGTATGGTAGCCGTAATTTGTTACAGACCTCACAGAATCACTGAATGCTTGGGGTTAGAATGGGTCTTTGGAGGTCATCTGGTCCAAGCCCCCTACTCAAGCACCTACAGTAGGTTGTTCAGGATCATGTCCAGATAGCATTTGAGTATGTCCCAGCACAGAAACTCCACAACGTCTCTGGACAATCTTTTCCAGTGCTCAGTAACACTCACAGTAAAAGTGTTTCCTGATTTTCATGTTCAGATGTCACCGATTGTGATTCAGTTTATGCCCATTGCATCTCATCCTGTCACCAGGCACCACTCAAAAGAGCCTGACTCCATCTTCTTTGCACACTCCCTTCAGATATTTATACACGTTGATGAGATTCCTTGTCTTCTCCAGTCTAATTAGTCCCATGTCTCTCAGACTTTCCTCATAAGAGAGATGCTCCAATCCCTTAAACATCTTCCTGGACGTTTCTTGGACTCTCTCTCCAATATGTCCAATCTACTTTGTACTGACAAGTCCCAACTGGAGACAATCCTCCAGGTGTAGCCCCATCAGTCCTGAGTAGAGAGGAAGGATCACCTCTCTCAACTTGCAGGCAGTGTTTTCCAGCTGATGACCTCCAGCACATGTTGGTGCAAGGGTTCTTTACTCCACAGGTGCAGGACTTTGTACTTGCCTTGTTAAGCTTTATGAGGTTCCTGTCAGCCAATTTCCCCAGCTTGTCGTGGTCCCTCTGGATGGCAGCATGACCGCTTGGTGTATCAGGCATCCTTCCCAGTTTTACATCATCTACAACTGCTCTGTTTTATCCTTCATACAGTAATTTCAATGGGATTATAAAGTACCGCTTTAAAATATACAGACCTTTATTCACCTCATAAGCACTTGCCAACTACAATTCACAGAACAACCATAAATACCTTGCAGTTGCTTAGTGGATACATTACAGCACCTATTAACATTTGCAATGAAAAGATCATGACTGGTGCTCTGTGAGAAAAGCACTGAGTTAAATGTTACCCTGGTCCAAAAAGGTGGGGAATTTCTCCTGTAGAAGTGCTGTCTTCCTCCTGGACAAGCACAATAGTAAAGAACAAAGGGACAGTGCTGCCTGTACCCCACATCTACAAAACTGCAGTAAAGCTTTGTCCAGAAATTCAGGATGGGATACCAGTGCCATCTTCGTGGTATTTGTAACAGAAGAATTCTGTCACTCAGGCATTAATTATTGAGAGGCATTTCCAAAAGAATGCTGCTGGGCTGCCTTGACGGTTACTACCATTACATTTTTCTCATGGTAGCACTGAAATGCTATCCATTGAAATGTTCCTTACAGCAACATCAAGAACAGATTTAGTTTGCCATGTTTGAAAAGGCTGACATTTGCATAGACCTTCACTGCTCATTTGCAAAACTGAGACTGATTTCAAAAGGTCTGTACATATCTCAAGTCTCCTGCAAGACAGCAGAGAAGACAGTAAGCTGCCTAGCCTTGACTAATAGGCTGATGCTGCTTTACAGTAGGACACTCTCCAACTGCTGGAAAGCCTTGAAGGGAGATTGAAACATTACCAGGGAGACAGCCTTCTTTTAGACTGTTCCATTTCTGCTGAAGGTGATGCCATGAACTTCTCCACTGGATCCACGAACACACAGGAAAAGCAGATCTTTTCATCCAGCTGTTGTTACTTTCCAAAATACACTCATCTATTAATTAGTTTATGCTGTACCAACCTATGAATAACTCAGATAACAGATGTGGGGACTAGATGATACTGAACCCTTTTGAAAGTCACATCTTATAATTTTACAGATCTGTGAAGATGTGAGGGAACTTGTCACTGTGGTAGATATAAGAAAAACAAGGTTCCAGACAGAGATGATGTATTTTATTATATCATTTGATTCTATTGTAAAAAGCAGATACCCAATTACTTTATCAGATCTGAGAAGGTAGCAGTGAGGCTCACACTAAATCCAGGCTAAGAGCAAGGGGCTTCCAGCACTTGGATCTCCCAACATGAATATCAGCGCTGTGCACTGCAGGAATCACCCAGCAGTATGAATTTGATCTGACTCAGACGTGGGCACATGATTACAATTCTCTTGAGTTAGTCAGACACTATAGAGCTGCATTCGTTTATGCTGGCTCTCTGCTGGCGGAGGAGGCAGGGGCAAGATGCACTGAGCTGACTCAGCAAAGATTTCTGAGCAAGGATCCACCAGAAGCTTGGCACATTGCAGCCTGTAACTATGGTACTTTGGAGTGGACTTCAGGAGCCCTCAACACAGCTGCAACGTTTTGCCATATGAAAAACAACATCGACTTAACCTGTTCCTGAGTTTTCAGAGATGGGTTGTTAGCACCTGCAGAGCAGAAAGCATTGCCAAAAGGAGTGAGGAGAAGACATCAGCCTTATGAAAGAGCAGGAGGACCAAGCATCTAAAAACTATCAGACATCAAGGGATTTGCCAGAAGAGGTTATAAGTGAGAGGCATTTCTATTTCTAACTTGCAGTCATACTACTGATATTATAATTCCTGTCCTCTCATCTCTCTCTGATATCTATACCTGCTGAAAATATGATTGACTGACTGTAACTGGAGAGCTCAATTTGCAGTTCCCAGAAATCCTTTTAATGCAGTGACCCAGCACAACCATTCCATCTCTTCCACCTACACTATTTCCCCATGGTGGTACCAGGACTAAGCCTCTATCCTGCTGTTGTTGTTGGACCACAATACCATCTGGCTGAAGCACTGAACTTTCAAAGATGGATGGACAGTATGTGGTCAATATGCCAAAGCCTTTCAGGGTCCTGTCCACTCTTAGGCTACCTCATTTTGCCACAGTGGGACAGATTCTTTGCTTATGTCAATAAGAGTGATTTCAAGAGGAAAATGCCAACACATACTGGTGGAGAAGGCTGGGACTGGCCTTTCTCATTTTCTACAGCACTGCTGAGATGTTTATGACTGGTGTCTATCTGCTGACCTGTATAATATAATTTTAGACTGAGGTGAATTTTACAGTTTAACAAATACAAAATATTTTCTTAAATTCACACTTGCTCAAATACAAAGTCTGAAAAACATTAACCCAAAAGATGTCAAAAATGTAATAAAATGAAACCATGATTAAGGCAGGTTCAGCATTACTCCATGCAATGGAAAGTACTGCTTCCAAAGCCTGAATCTGCTGCCCTTTTAGAAGTTCCTCTCTGTCCTGAGGATAATAAGCTTTGACCAGATGATCTTTCCTGAACAGTAAAATACATTGAGCCAACTTCAATTTGGTTAGGCAAGAGCAACACTTAATGAAATCAGAGAGACTTAGAGGAAAAGAAGGTCCTACAAATCAGCTCCTCTGGCATTGATGACAACTTGTCATACAGAGATTGATAAAATCTTCTATACAAATGGTTATTTGGAAGATTAAGTTTGTACTCAGTGGATCTGGATCTTTCCAATGCATGAAACAACTTGGAAAATTGTGGGGACACATTTGCTACAGGTACATAGGTTGTCACTTGTCTACCTCATTACACAGTTAAATACCTTTAAAATGTAATCTTCAGTCATACTTTCAAAGGAGACTGATTTCTAGAGGTGCACAGATGTCAAGGAGATTTACAAAGTGCCTAACTGTTTAGTTCACTTAGTTCACAATAAAATTAATGAGAGTTAAGGGCCTCATGTAAACCCACGTCAATCTGCCTAATCAAAAAACACAGTACCCAACATGATATGTCTTGTTAAAATCACTGAGGTTGGAGCTCTTGCAAGCCCTCCAAGCCATGTTTTGGCTTTCCACAATATAGTTGCCAGGCGGCTAGCTGGAGCACTGTTCAGTGGGAATGAGGATGGGAGCCAGCCTTCAGGCACAGCTAGGTCATCAGTAGGGAACAGAGGGTTCATAGAAAAGCTTACATTAAAACAGGCCAGTCCAGACCTTCACAAAGACTTCAATCATATCTGCGCTGTTTAAAGCAAGCCATGGGTTTGCTTAGACCATTTGAGAAGGTGTTTTTCTTTAAGTAGCAATTTAGGATGAGAGTTGCCATTCCAATTAAATCACCCTTCCTTAATATAGCCTGGTGCTTTGCAGCTGGATGATTAACCTTGATATTTTTTTCGGACTTCAAAACACACAACTCCCATTGCTGTCAATTAGCTGACAATGCTGACTGTGTGTTGATGGAAGATTTTTGTGTGACCCTGGCAATATGGCATTTGGGAAATTTCAGTAGCTAATACAATCAGCCTGCTGGAGAAAGTCCTTCACAAATTACACTAACCCTTTCAGAATGGGAAGTGAGATTGTGAACTTGTCGCTGGGCTGACTTCACAAAACAAAACAGATGTACATTAAAGTTTACCATACTTTCTGTTCTTACTGCAACTTTGCTTCCTAAGAGATCCCTGCAGGTAATTGGCAAACCTTCGTGCTCTCATGGTCTTGTACAGCTCTGAGCAAAAGGAAGATGCCATGATCTCAGCTAGAAGCACTCAGAAGCTCCCATACTTTTTAATACTAACGTAAGGCCAGGGGCAGGTTATAAATGATTGCTACAAAATGTTTTTTTATCGATGAGGTGGTGCAATAAACACTGCAATATGAAAATGGAATACAATGGGAAGGGTCAGTGGCACCTTACTTTTCCTACTGATTTCTTTGCATTCATAATAAAGAGTTACAGCCTACTGGTAACAAGATTAAATTAGTGGGCAGCAAGAACTTGGAATCAGACTATTTTCCTGTTATCCCACAGTGGGTCACATTCTGCTAATGAGTGTTAACCCTGCAATCAGGCAAACATTCATCTTGAGAAATGAACAACCTCATTCAGGGCTTTTAAAGCAGCCAACACAGTCAGCAGCTAAAAAGAAATTGGCTCAAACACAGCTACTTTCCTTTTTAAATATTCTTCCTCCCTGATGAGAATGGGATCTAATCACGTAAGTGAAACATTCTTGTAGTAAAAGGCAAGAGCAGCCCAAGTCCCTTCCAGGTTAGAAATCCTGCCTTGTGATAAAGAAGGAGGTGCTTAGTCAAATGCTTTTGCACAGGCTACCTAGAGTACTTTGTGAAGGTTCCTAGTACGAGCTTAACTTGACGTCCATATTTTCAAAGTATACATCCTCATCTGTTGCTTGGGAAAAAAAAAAAGAAACTAACTACTCCATTTTCTACACAGGGTCAACATTATGAAGAGGAAAAACGGGCTTTGAGCCATGAAATAATTGCACTCAATAATCACTTAATAGAGGCCAAGGTGACAATAGATAAGTTGTCTGAAGACAATGTAAGTATTTAATTGTGGATACATTTTGAGATTATATTCAGATATAAATTACACCATGTACTTCCCATGGAATTATAGAATAACATCTTGGGTTTTACATAAAATGCAACTAGTCACTTCAACGGTTAAAATTCATGTTTGATATTCCCTTCATTTTGTAAGGTCAGTTCTCCTTAAACTTTGGAGTTAGAGTTAGACTTTTCATGGATATTTTTTTTCTTATGCCTAACCCAAAATCATTTTTAAAATATTCCCACATTGATTTTCCCATTGGTTTCAGCCTAGAACAGTAAACTGTTGAAGGAACAGGCTCAGAGGTATTGCATGGACACAGGTATGGAAGGAGGATTTATCATCAGGATTTTAGGCACAGGTTAAAGCCCTGCATTGCCTGCAGTTCCTCTGATCTCTCAGTCTTTGCTCACTGAAACAGGATGCCCAGCACAAGTGAGCTCTGCTAGCAGAAAGTATGTTTGACCCAACCTTATTGCTCAGATCATTGCACGGAGCAGGAGCCGGGTTTTCCCCAGCTGTGGTTCACATGTAACAATTTACCTATGCCTGTGTGGAACGAAACAGGGAACCCTGGGGATTGTCACCCTGCATCTCATTAAACACTGCTAAAACCTGACACGCATATTGCAGCTGGCAACCACGCTCATGAAATCCTTCCAGGGGTAAGCCTGAAAAGATTAGGAAAGAAAGGAAGATTGCAGGCATTTAGTTCATTATTGTGCCATTCCTTAGGCACTTAATAAAAAATTCATCCACAGAGGACATGTTTCTGTTAGCACTTATTTTTCAGCATCTTACATTCAATCTTCCCATATTTCACATGAACTCTTAATCATAGCAGGGAACATTAATCCCATTAATATGCCTGGTGATGTGAATTGTGCCTATGCAATTAACAGCTTTCCAGCGGAAACAAAGAGTCAAAGAGTTCACAACCTGACCCTTTACTTTTATAGACGTTGTGTTGAAACAACAGTTACTAAATAGCTGCAACGAATAGCACATAGTAAATGCAATGGGCTGTATCTAGGTTTTAGAAGCACAGGTATACACCCAGAATAATTCAGCTAAGATTTCAGATTTAAGGGAGGTGTGGGAATTGCAAAACTCCAAAACTCTCCCAATAAGTATCTATACAGTTAGACTACTTTATGGAGTCAGGATTGAGCCCACATTTGAAGAAGTGTTTTCAATATTCACAGTTCTTAAAAGGTATCTCTGACTAGACTGCAGTACCAAATAGTCTTCTCATTCTGCACTACTCTGAACATTAGAGTATGGTCCAGATTCCCCAAATAATGGTACCACTTCTTCATATTTATGCTCATATTTATGTATCATCACTAATGAAAGTAAGAGTTAAATTCCAAATTTTAAAATAACCAACTATGAAACAAACCGTTAATACTATACCATTTAAGTAGAGCCAGTGTTAAACTGAAGAATCCTATGGGGGGAGAATGTGTTTTGTCTTACCAAAACGTCTTACTTCAATTATATTTCCCCTTACACTTCTGATAGATATGTAAAATTATTCTTTTGGTACAAAAGCATGTTACAGACCATGGGAAACCCTTCTGGCATTAGTTGCTGATTATTGTTCTGTTTGCCACAGATGGGGCTAATTTCCATTCAGATAAACATTAAAGGACAGAAAGTCACTCCAGTTGCATTGCCTGTCCCAGCAGGTTGAGAGCAAAGTACACGTGGCACATTTAACTCACATGTAATTTTTTCTGTAGTAATTTTTAAAGCTGCTAAAAATAAAGTGTCAGAAAAGCTTTATGTACTCTCCATGACAACCGCTTCACAGAAACAGAGGCTCACAGCTTTTGAAGAAAGGATTAGATTTTGGAGTGATTTCATATTTGTGTACCTAGTAATGCCATGGGCATAACTAATGAGACTCAGGGTACTTGTCTGTGTTATACACTGTGCAGCAACATATCAGTGTGCATGTAACATGTCAGAATCACATGCACATACAACAGATTTTGCTTCTAAATTGATCTCTTGTTTTCCTGCTGTTTGCATCTGTTTTCAGGAATAAAAATAATGTGTACTAATAAAAAAATTAAGGCCTATGTAAATGAATGTATCTCCCCAGTACATTTAAGGCATGTACAAAAGCTTGCACAGACACAAATCCCTCCCTCACAAACCAAGAGGATGTAAAGGCCCTTGACTATGAAGATATGAACTAAGGATCACAGGAAAATTGCAGTTACTACCTCCCTGACTCACAGATCCCCAGGAACATCTTGTTGCCTCCACTATTGCAGAATACCTTTAAAATGTTATTTCAAAACAAAGGGTATTACCACCTTTCCTTTTCCATAAATAAGTTTCTTTGTCATTTTTTAAAAGAACAAGTGGAACAGTAAAAATCTGAAGGCAGTAAAATTATAACATTAGCGCCAGAGAAAATTTCACTATACAACACCTTTTCTGAATAAACATTTTCTAATTTTTACAGGTTAACACAGCCTAGTGTCCATAGTACCTTTATGCTTTGTCTTTATGCCCATATATAAAGTAATTTTCTGAAGCCAACTTTGTTTTTAATGGCTCTTACATCAGGAAAAGCAACATACAACTCTTACCATTGGGGACCCAAAGATACTGGTTGAAGGATATAGTTACAATCATGTGTGCTAAATTAAATTTAGATGAAGGGCAAATCTACGTACTGAATTTTCCCATTAAACAGGCTGTGGGAGCCATTCAATACTAAAATAGTATAAGCGGCTGGTTTAAATTCTCTTTTTCCCTGCGTGGAATTCTCATGGTAATTTCTTACCCAATAAAAATATCCTGTTCTGCATCATCAAACATTTGCAGTGAGATTTAATATATTCGTATAGCTGCGCTCTGCAAGATATGAAAGGAGCCAAGAACCAGCAAGAAAGCTTCATAAGGAGACAAAGGTCCTTTTTTATAAAAAAAAAAAACCTCAACAATACAATGTACATTTCTGCAATGAATTTCTCCCACAGTTTCATAAGATTACTTAAGCATTTTCTAAAGTAGCATCTCGGCATTGATCTAGATAATGCTCAGTAAAAGGTGCCTGTTCTTAAATTTCCATTTTGTTTAAAAGAGCACATTTATTTTAGCCTTCCTAGCGCCAAGAATGTTAACAGCATAAAGTCCAATTCCTAACGGTAAGTATCCGTCTTTTGAAATGCAGATTACTGTTCTGTAGTAACAGTTCTCAAAATTTTCTTTTCAGTGGTTTTATCAGCCTTCTCAGAGCAAAAGGACAACCATCTCAGTACTTGCAAAAAAAGCAAGAAATCTTAATGTATTTTAAAAATATGCTCCAAATTTCCCCAAAGTCAGTTTTTAAAAGATTGCTCAGGCACGGGAGAAAGGCTGAAAGGCACGAGCTATTTGTAAACTTTAAAAAACAGGCTATTTTCTGTTTTTCTAGGAGCTCTATAGGAAGGACTGCAATTTAGCTGCTCAGTTGCTCCAGTGCAGCAAGAATTACGACAGGGCACATAAGCTTTCAGAGGTAACGTGACCAAACTTGGTGAATATTCAAAGGAAAAAACATGTAATGGAAATGAAGTTGTTTTGCATGTATCAATACCAGAACTTGTTTGCCCTTAAGGCTTTGACCCCCCTTCCCACCCACTCCCTTCCCAGTTTAAGCAACAGGAGGCTTTGTGCACTTGTGGGGTATTTTCTGCAGCTGAGGGAGGTGCTGGCAAAATCACAGCCAGTGATGGAAGTTAGGTACTCTCTTCCCAAAGCCTCTGCTATCCGAAGTAATGGGCCTGCGCTCATCACATGAAAAATAAAGGTTTTAGCAAAACCTAAGTGCTGACAACTCCAGACTGCAAAATGCTGGGGAGGACTGGGGGAGGAGGGGGAGCAAGTGGAGGGGGGGGAGTAACAGCAGGGAAATGACAGGCATCAGAGATTCTGATATAATCAATTTTCCTCCTGAAGCTATTTTCCAGTCCAGCTAATTTCTAAACTCGAATTATAAAATGGACTGACAGAACAAATATCTTTTTCTAAAGCAACCAGAGCCCTGAGTGATTGATTTCCACGGTGTAAACTTTAATTAATAATCCTCGCTTCTAAGGAAACTAGGCTTGTGAAACAGACTCCTTAAAGGGGAGGTAAATATTATCTTAGTGAACATGACTGTCTTTAGGGATGCAGGCCCTACATGAAGAAATAACACCTCCCTCATGACTTTCACCTTCAGTGAACGTCAAGGAGAAAAACCTTCCCTTCATCAGTCCCATCAGGTTAGTGTCCCCAAGAATGGTCTCTCTTTCTTATGCAGTTCTGCAACAGAATAAAGCAAAATTGAATGCGGAATGTATGAACCATTTATAAGCCAGTAGACAGTTTCAGAGCAATAAACAACCCTGGTAAACAAGGGTAGAACAAGACTCTTCTGTCAACTATGTGATGAGTTTCTGGAATGGAGGCAGAACTTCTAAATTAACCGTTATCTTGGGCCCATTATTTTTTTCTTAGTAACTAACTGACTTCCTTAGCAATTCGCATCCAGGAATAATGACGTTACTTACACCTGAAGGCATCCTACACGTTAGCAAGAATTAGGACCTTAACAGTACTTAGTGGTTCACTTGCATTAAAATATCACAAATGTGGGGTCTGCCCACAGTTTTCAGGCTGTTATACACTCAGTTAAACAGGCAAAGTCTCCATTCGTAAGTCCAACTATTTACTAATTTAGCAAGTAGGAATGTGCTGTCACAGCCAATAAATTCCTTACAAATGCAAATATTGCCTGAAAAAATATTGTATATTATCCAGAAGCCTAAACTATAGTACAATATAGTAACGTCACAGCAATATAATTTTAGTAATTCCAGTTTCCACTGCAATGCCCAGAAAATAATGTTCTTTTTCTTAATGCATTTCATAATTTAAATAATGTATAAAAAATAGATCAAACAGTGGTGTTACAGGATACCAAAACAATAGCTATCCCATGCTTCAGTTTCACGTTAAATTAACTGTATTTCTTTTCCTCAGTTTGGTGTCAATTTACAGCAGCCCTATTTTACAACCTGTTTATTCAATCTTTGTCGCATCTGTACTTACTATGACTAATATTACTGTCTGCTAGCAGATTGGCAATATCATACTCTTTATTTCCAATGGAAGACATATGAGCTAATTAACAACATAATGATTAATTCAAAACATCCTGGAAGTTCTGTTGATTGAAAAAAACACTCATCCTACTCCACACTAACAAGAACGCCATTTCACAACATGTCATATTTTGTATACATTAAGTGTTGGGGGTTAAATCAACTTTTAAAACTTCCCAGCAAAGCTAAAAGAGGAGCTCCATATTCCATATATCACACAATGTGAGACCATCACAAGGTGTGGGCACCTTAAATCCCTCTTGCTTAAAATGAAGGGGGGGTATTGTATTTGTAGGGTTCTTTCCTCTAGAGAAATAAAATTAAGGCAGGAGTGTGGTTGTTAAGGCTATAAGGGTAACCATCAATTATGCGGTAAAGAAGAACTCAATTTCTAGATATAAAAAGAAAGCGCTGAATAAATCAGAGTTCAGGCAAGCATTCAGGGCCTGAGTTCTTATGTGGTGTAAATCAACACAGATATCAAAGGAGCTATCACAGTCACAAACTCAAAACTCAGTTCTAACATGAGTTCTTTGATATCCAGTAAGAAATACTGAGAGACACCCATCATGCAGCACTCTTTCATAACCCTGTCTGATCATTGATAGAGATCTGAAACAAGCAATGCAGATAAAACCTGGCTAGCAGGCATGTTTGGTGATACCTGTGTAGGCATTACTTACTGGGCTTTTGAGCCTCACCAAGGAACCCAGGCTCTCAGTCTCTTCTGCTCCAGATGATAAAATGGCAGGTGGAGCCACCGTCCACAGAGCTGATCCTGACTTCTTCAAAAACTATCTGATCTCTGATGCATAACAGACATATTGATTAATTCTGACTAGTCTGTCCCAGGAATCATGCTGTAAATTCAGGTCTTAGCTCTTATTTCTGCGAGCGTAGTAAGAAACCAGAAAGGCAGTCAGGCAGTGGCTGCTGGAAGAGGGGGGCATGATGAGGCTTATGCTGATGGTTGATCTGACAAGCAGTGTCTGAGTGCTGGGGCAAGGTAGCCAGTTTGATTTGCTTCTTCCCAGCACAGGAGCACTCCTGTCATAGCAGCCAGTACCTTGCTTTAAGTGTCAGTGAAACCATCTTTCCTGCCTCTTCAAACAGCATTGTTTATCAAATGTGGCACTGAAGGGCAAGAGCCAATTTGGCACCAGGTCAGAGGCAAGGGGAGCTTGAAGAGAGGCAAAAGAAAAACAGAATAGATCTGATCACTTCCTCCTTTTTCCTCACCCCAGCAGTGAACTCTGCACCCCCCCACTCCCACTGCAAATCACAGACATGCACACAGTCTGGAAGGTGTTGCTGTAGGCTGTAATTCTCTACCTGCCTTTTTAAGATCATTTTTTGCTACATTCTTTACAGCATTCCTGTCCAACCTGAACTACATTGGAAGGAAACATTTCAGTTTCAATGTTTTCCATGAGGAAAGACAGATGAGGATCTCCTAATGTTAATAAATGAAAGTAACGTGCTTACATTTGTTTTCAGAGATTGTGGCCATCACATTAGCCAAAGAACCATATACAGAGCTATGTGTAATGTCATAAACCAGCACCCATCCATCAATGTTGTACAAGTCCAAGCAGACACTGTTTTTGATGCACACCCTTTTCTCCTGTCCCCTTTGCCATCTCTTTATGTTACAGTTGCCATCTGACTTTCAGGAACGAGTCAGCATCCATCTGGAAAAACACGGGTGCAGCCTTTCTGTCCCCTTGTGCCACACATCTTACGCTGATACCATTCCCACTTGCGTCATTGCCAAAGTACTGGAAAAACCAGATCCGAACAGCTTATCTTCACACTTGTCAAGCCCATCTACAAGGGAACTCAATTTTCAGGACTCTGCTGGAAAACTCGGACAAAGGCCCCAGTACAAGTCAGACATCTATTGCAGCGACACCGCCCTTTACTGCCCAGAGGAGAGGAGAAGGGAGAGGAGGCAGAGTGTGGACACACAAGTGAAAGATGTGGGGTTCCTGCGGTCCCAAAACTCCACGGACAGTACCGTCGAAGAAGACGGTTTCCATTCCAGCTTCTCTCATGAAGCCTTCCCAGAGTACATTACCTCCCTGCCAACCTCCAGCTCCTACTCCAGCTTCAGCGTCACATCGGAGGAGAAGGAGAACGCCCAGGCCAACACTCTGACAGCCTCTCAGCAAGCAATCTACATGAGCAACCGAGATGAACTGTTTGAAAGAAAGTCACCTGCAGGTTACGAGCATCAGGGAAGTCCTAGGTTTGCCAAGTCCAAACCTGCCCAGCACATGGAGCTTGCTGATGACAACGAGAACTCGCCCACTTTTACAAGGACTCTGCCTCCTTATGCAAACGAACCTTTTCATTTCTCAGCCATAACACAACAGCAGGCTTTAGCAAATCAGAAAATGAGGAATGAGTGTAGGAGCACCCACCTTTCAGAAGAAGACTTGCCTGGGCGATGGAGGCAACTAAGCGTAGAGGACATTGGTGCATACTCTTACAGGAACACTGGCAGGCTGTCGCCCTGTAGTTTTTCGGAGCAGTACTACAGCAGCCCTATTAAGAAGGGAGACAGTCGAACAAGCCCCATCTATGCTAGTTACAAAGCAGATAGCTGCTCAGAAGGAGACGACATCTGCCAAAGCAGACTTGTGGATTCTTGCTTCCTGAGAACAGACAGTGGCCTGAATATTGACATCAGCACTAGCTGTAAACAGGACAAATTACCCACTTACAAAACAAAAGAATCAAGAGACCAAAAAAATGAAAGGATCACCGTCCAGTTATGCAGTAGCAAAAACATGGAAAACAGCCCTGTACTGAAAAGAGAATACGTGGACGTGAGCCCCAACAGCTCAGCAGAGTCTCTCAATCAGAGTTCAGTGGAGGCTTCAGAAATCCACCAGTCTTCCATGGAGCAAGGAAGCCATTCGGGTATTCACAGCAAACAGCAGCAGTTTCAACGGACTGGGAGTACTGGTTTGAGTCGGAAGGACAGCCTTACAAAAGCACAATTATACGGAACCCTTCTGAACTAGGCATCTTCCAAAACGGCAATAAGACAGCAAACAAAAGGAAGCAAACAGTGTTTGATACTTCTAGTGACCGATAAGGTTCTAAGAACAGGATTATTATAAAATATATATTCATAATGGTACTATATGTTTAAAACAAAATCTCTTCAAAAATGGTAAAACAGCACTTTTCACTTAACATTCTTTCCACGTGGGAGACAGTCCCCTCCCCTCTTTTATAAACCTGAAATATTTTTATAAACAAAATGGTATTTATTAGACTATCCTAAGCTATTTGAGCAGAATTCTTTTCCCTTCAAGCAGGTTTCTTATTTATTTTTGTGCATGAGGCCATCTGTGCCTAAACTCTTGGAGGAAAAGGGTAAAATCATGACGGCGGTGATAAACTATAAATCCACCTGATAAAATACCATAAAATGTCATGTGAAAACAAAACAAACAAGAATGGTGAATTTGAAGAAGTATATTTTTTAACAAGAATGGAATTGTATCTTAAGTTATTTCATACAAATGTATTTATGAGTGACTAATGTATGCACAAAGTGATACTAATATTTTGTTCTTTTAATCCACTGTGTTTCTGCTTTCCTATTTTTCCTTGTATACTACCTCAAAAGTAATTGAGGGTTTCTTTGTCACATTTTCTGTAGGCTTGCATTTATATTGTCTAAAATGCATGCAGTGTCATAATTAATACTGTATTTTGCATTACTTAATAAAAGACACCAGTGGAGATATTTTGCTGGGGTTTTTTCCTTCATTGAAACTTACACTGGACAATAGAACATGGGATTACTCTGGGTGGCATCAATGCAGGAAAAGTTAATGAGTAAAGTTCATGGATTAGATCATTTTCTAAAGGAGCCTCTCTGTTAGCTCCAGAGCACTGGTTATTGGTCCTCAGCCCCTGGGTGTGGAAGGGCAGTTTCTCATCAACCCGGGAAAAGTAAAGAAGGAAAGAAAAGTTTATCAACAGTCCTTCAGTTCACTGGGAAGAACTCTGCACACTGAAAAGAAAATTGAAAATTACTTGAAAATTTGTGACTTAAGCTCCTTCTCAATTACCACACACATTGACACAATCTTTTAGGTCCTTAGAACTGTCACCTTCCACAGTCAGCCTTTTCTCCCATGTAGCTTGTATTTCTAACAAAGAGAACTGATAAAGCTTAAGGCAAGTCTGGCCTTCTGTAGCCTATGGGAATTTCACCCCTGGCTCTGAGAAGTTGTAGTTTTAAACATACTTTTTGTATTTCCTCCATTGAGTTTTCTTTTTCTCACTATTTCAACATTAAGGAAAGTGCAACCTGGACAGCAGCAGAAAGACAAGAATAAAAGGAGAAGAGGAGAAAAACAAAACTGAGAGAAAGGGAAATCCTGTGGATTTCTTTCCTGGCTTCAGTACTGCTACTTGGTAAGAGGTAGAATACAGTGATAAACGTATCATAATTCTTTTAAGACATGTCCATAGAACACATATCCTATACTTGAAATACTGACTCTTATAGCTTATGTACAGGGAAAGACCTTACTTAGTGCAGTATGTGGTAGTAATCTGAGATCACTGTGGACATCTTAACAAGTTCCTTATAAAGCTAAAATAATGACTTCCCATTCAATACCTATTAAAAAATATAACTATATTTTCTGCTGATTCTCTGAAAACAGTCACCTGGCAAGCAACTATGAACCAGGACTAGAGAATTGCTCATTTCCTAAGTATCTTAAATCATGAGGTCTCAGATTCAGTGCATTTGGCATCAACAATTCCCGCTGCTCTCTGAATTCTTCATGGATTGTATAAACATTTGACCATTATTGATGTGTGCAAGTACTCGCTGTGCTGTTTGGACGATCTGACATCAGCTTTCTACGGTTCCTCCGAGAACTGTAGCAGCACTGCAGAGAACAACGGTAGCTAATAATATCACACAGGTAAGGCACAACATAACTCTAAATTGAGGCTTATTTCAGTACAAAAGCTCTAACACACTTTGTGCTTTTATGCTCCCCTACTGGCTCAGAGTGAGTGTGAGTGGGAGGCCATCCCACAAATCATTCCTCAATGTACATAAAACACGGACAGAATGAAGTTTCCAAACTGCTTCTTATGACAGAATCTGACTTGCAGTGAGTAGACATGGACAGTCAGAAAAGTTGTTATTTCACCTTTGAAACACTAAGAAAAAAACCCCTCACTGTTGATTCATTCAGGTACATACAATGTAGACAACTTTTAAGGTGAGACATTCATTTCTCTGATCAATGAATGTAAGTATTTGCACGTAAGAGGTGAAAATTAACTGTTCTCTCACCTAAGAAAATATGTAAGCTACAGAACCATAAGTCATGACATTTATGAGCTGGAACACAGTATCAGACTAATCCTTTTATAATATTTTTCATTATTTGATACTGAATTGCTATTTTAACAATTAGACAAAAATATATTTCTGCTAGATATTATATATCTGATTTTTTAATATCCTCTTCTATTCTGTCATACTAATGTAGTTTCAAAGTCTGTTTCTGTGCTTTACTTGACTCCTTTTCCCAGTTTATGTGCTCTAATACGTAGATTGAAACCAGTCTTTTCAGACAGTTAGCACTGGGTTTTCCTTGTAAATTAGCCTAAACCCTTGTAAGATTTTTATGTAACACATTCTGTTACAGAATGTGTTACAGAAAAATACAGAACAATATGTAACCCTGTAACAAACTTCAGCTGAATCAACCAAAATGGACAGAAAAATTTATCAGCTTTGACATGTTGATTTTAATTTTTCCTTACTCAGAAAAACGATGGTGAGTTTGAAAAATTTTTATTATTCAAAAAGTTTAAATATTTCACCTAAATTTTCTTAGATTTATGGGTTTACCTGTGCTTTGATTTCATTTTGGCATACAAAGAGTTTTGAAAGATTATAATAAAGTATTTCCTTTGTTGGTAGGGGGGGTTTTTTTAGGGTTTTTTTGCAATTTCAATTTAGATTTCTTGAGGCAACCACAGAGAGAGACCTGAGGCATAAGGCTAGAAAGACACTAGGTTATTTTCGCAAAAGATTGACATTTTCTTTGTGGTGGTGTCTTAATTTTTTGCTTAGCTGCAGTTTTCAGTGAAAGGGGTGGTAAACCTGTCTGCTGCAGTGTTCCTCAGAGCACTTACCCACTGTAGGATATTTCTGATGAAGAGCAGGGTCTAAAACATCATACTCAGAACAGTTTGCTTCCATTTTTCATTCAGGCAGGTGTGGTCTGATAAACTTGACTCTACTCTTTTCTTCCTTTACTGATAAGTGATTCCAGAAATGCAAACCAACAGATCTTCAGCCAAAGAAAAGTCCGTACACTCCTCCATGAAGGTGGCTCAAAATTTGCCTTGAAATTCTTTTTCCCAAGGACAGAAGTGCCCAATTTTCTCCTAGGCATTATGAACATGTCAAGATGCAAAACCTCACTTTTCCAAGTGACATCTGAAGTAGTCAAATTCTGTATGCAGGGTTTGTAGGGATTTTTAGCTGGATTTTTGTTTTGGTTAATTATTTAATTTGCCATGAGTAAGAATAGAGAAGGCAAGGAAAAGAAGTGGCAAGTCCTCAACAGTGCAGTGAAGCAGAAGATGAGAAATGTCATTTTAATGAATCAAAACTGAAAGCAAAATATACATGACACAGAACACTGATCAGGGAAAAACAAAGGGGGCTGACAAGAGATCAGAGTGAGGCATATCAAATCACATATTAAAAAAGATAAGAACACAAAAAAATACCAGGGAAATGAGACACAATTCACTAGTAACAATGTTGCATAAGTATTATGAAATCATGAAAAGCAAATGCATTTTTTGAGATGTGAAATAGTTTTCTAACTCCAAATTAAGGCTTAAAAAAAGCACAGAATCTCAATAATTTTGAATAACACATATCACTTTCTTTTAAACTTTTTTGAAGACTAGAAATTCCTAAAATGTCTAAGTTTAAATCATGGCAAGCCACAGAATGGGTAGCTTTCAATTCAATAGTTTCTAACTTGTTCTCCCAAACTAGAAAATTTATGAAACTAATCCTTCCCCCTTCCAGCACTTTTAATTAAAAAGAATTTCCACTCCAACATCTATCACAGTTTGATTATACAGCTACCTAAATTAATTTCTCTTTGTTTAATTTTAAAATACTAATTGAGATCCATTGGACTTTCCTATAAAATTGTTTTTCCCCATTCATATTTACAGCCTTGTAGTCCTGACAGATTACGATATCTGTTCTTACATGTGGCTTAAATTGTGCAGATGTAGCCCTCTCAGTTTTTCCCTGGAAGACACACCTCTCAAGAGTCTAGCTTCTGTCTTCACCTTTCTGCTACTGAACACCAGATGATTTTAATATGAACAGTGAGTTGTTGAAAACCACTGTACAAGGAAAGGAGGGGACTATGCAGACTAAGGCGACTGCATGTGTGATGCTCCCAGCACTGAAATTCTCAATAGGTGTAGGTAGTCCATCAGAGGCATCCATAAGAAAAGCCTTACTCAAAAAAATGTATGGCCAAATGTAAAGGTTTGCATTTTGATGCAAAGAATGCCAGGCCATGTTTTTAGAATAGGAACTAGTCTCCCGGAAATCAGTGTGTTTGAAAAACAAGTTTTCTCCATAAACTTTTGTGTTGCCCAGAATTTCTTCAGCACTTTTACACATCTGGATGTTCTCAAAGAGCTTTGGCTTTGCTGATGATGGACTTGAGCCCTGTAGGGTTGATTTGTATCCTTCCATCACTGGTAAGTTTGAGGAATTTTTTTAGCTATGCTACTTTCAGGTCCCACAGAGAGTTTCATTTGCAGGTTCATTAAGCTCTGATATCTCTTCCAAAATCAATATATCTCAGGTTTCTTAGTAGATTTATTCTATTTCCAGCCTAAGAGATCTATGTCACTTTTTACAAAAGAACTAAGGTAACTTCTCAGAAGTCCCTTGAGTCTAGCAGCAGTCCTCAGTGTAAGCAACACCTTCTAACGACCACCAGCCAGACATGCTGATCTCAGTGCATTAAGTCTTGGCATATTTCTGTTAACTGGTCTCATATCAACGTTATCAGATTTTGTTTTCCTAATCTTTCCTCCATGTCTTTTTCAAACCTCATTGTTATAAAACAACTTTAGCAGTTCAGCCATTCTTTACCTTCAGCCATTCTTTACCAGCCTGTCATTCATTCCACCCTTTCTCTCACGTTGTTTTCTCTTTGGTATTTTCTTTTGATTGTATTAGCAAAGATGGTTTGGTAATTGAGAGGTTCTGTTTAGCTGAAGCTAAAAAGAATAACTTGAATTCTCATGCAATGAAAGGGTTTGCTGCTTATGCTGTGAATGCATTCCACTGACAATCAGTCTTGACCTTTTCACTTGCTGGTTTTACACTTTTATTCTGCAGAAAAACGTGTCTTTTTTTCTCCCCTTGCTTGAGACAGCTTCTACTGCAATTCTTCTCCACTTTCAATGCAGGATCTTTTATATCACTTGGATCCAAGGGCTGTCTCCCTTACAGAGCCACAATTATCACTTCTCAGTCTATCTTAATTCCTCTATATGTGTTTTCTGAATGAAATAGCAAGTGCTTGAGAATCTTGACCTCAGGAGTGTGTACTTAACTGCTCTGCTGAGCAAAGTCCTATATAATGTGGCTGGAGAGGATGTACTGTAGATCTGTAGATCCACTATGTGCCATGAACATTTGCCTAAGTATGAGCAACATACTCTAATCCCTTACAACAGCAGTAAAGTGTATATATATTCTGTCTCTAATGAATAGCTGCTGACATTTTCATGCCGTCATCACACTGATGTTGAGCATTGGTGTTTTCACAAAAGTCCATAACGTCTTCATTGTCTCAAAAGAATTAAAATGGCATTTCCCCACAGTGAAGCAATTTTAATGAACAGGTCTTTAATTTAGGTTTCAAAGTGTAAACAGATTTATTAAGATTTTATCTGATACAGTCTTACTTTCTAAAGTAACTTGTCTTATAAAACATCTCCAAATACTCACAAAGCTAAATCCCCACTGACCTCTGATTAGTAGGACAGAGCAGATAAGAATTTGATCCTTTCTAGGAATCACAATGGAAATGGGATCCTAATGTCATCTTTTCTGCCATGTAATAACAGGTCATAGTTTGCTAAAACCTTGAAAAGTGTGACTTAAATTGCCGCTAGCTATACAGGTCAGAGTCCCCAAGAGATCAGGGATTAAAGTGTCCACCTGAAACAGAGGTGGCCAGAAGATTCAGTGACCATCCATCAATGGTCCCCAGATAGCTTTTTAGACCCACAGGATCTGCTTATACACCAGCTCTACGGCTAAAGCACCACTGTGAAGAGCCTGGCTCTGTCTTCCTGATAATGTCCTTGCGGGTTTGGAAGGCTGCTGTGCTGAGCCCTTGGAGCTTTCTCTTCTCCCGGCTTCTGCAGCACCCAGGCAGCAGAGACATGGTGCTTTCTGTGAGATGGGAGCTCCTCAAGGCTGCTGACAGCCCCACATCCTACACCTGTGGGAAGCGAGACTACTCCTCCTTTGGAGGCAAGGATCATCCCTGCAAAGCTGTTAGTACATCTCAGAGTAGGGAGAATGTCTTTATCTGCAAGGGCCAAAACTGTGATTGATACAAGATGCAGCCATTGGAAAAGATCCCTGATGGGAATTGAATGCCTTCTCAGCAGCATGCCCATCATTGACATATATACATTAGTACTCTAAACATGATTATTCAGAAAAATTCTTATTTTTGAAGTCAGCTCTAATGAATTCATATTTAAATTCATCCACCCATCTAGATTTTTTCTTTGTAATTTATGAATCAGAGCAGACACACATATGAGCTGCAGAGCCACAGCAGTATTTACTATACCTAGCTGAGCAATGACAGCTCTATGATTTAGAAGAAGAGAAAGAGCAGCAAGTCTCAGATTAATTAAATTGGTAACGTCAGTGCCAGTCAGCATCCTTTCCCATTCCAGTTCTTCACATGTGACATCGTAAAACGGATCTCAAGGAATAAAAGTATTCTCATCACGTAAGGCTTATGAATTTCAGCAGGCTCCCAGTCAAGCTCTCATTTAGGTTTTTTTTCCTACAGTAGAAAGCTTCTTAGTCCAGACATCATTTGTTTAGGGTAGTATGAGGAGCAAATAGCCAGAGAGCATGCAAACTCTCATCACAAGGAAGCTGCTGTACCACCAACCTGTGGAGGTGGGGACAAGAGTAGCAGCACTTCTAAGGAAGAAATTACGAATTTCGGCTCTGACGAGATTATTTGCAGCAGGGAGGTAAATCAGGCTTTATGATTCACTTGACTGTAATTTGACAACTTATTTCAGAGGATCTTCAGCACCTCACAGTCTTTATCCTCTGTAAGCGAAGGAAATACCCTTATCCCTGAAGCCCAGAGAGATGCCTAAAATGAGGTGCCTAATCCAAGTGAGATAGCGAGGAGTTAGCTATTTTAGCTTTAGCAGATTTTAAGGATCTTGGCCTTGTGTTTATGTTATAACTTGAGAAATAGATAAAGAATGAAAGCTCAAGTTCCCAAGCCCAGTCTTAGCACAGGAACTGAATCATTTTCTGATTCATTCCCTCATCTGTGCTTTTAGAGTCCACAGTAGGGTGAAGGTGAGGAAGGCAAGACCTGAAACTGGAAGAAAGAAAATTCAAAAATGAATCTGTACATCTAAACTATTAAAATGCCAAATAATTTCTAGGACATGAGTGCTCATGTACGATAAAACAGATATTTTTCATATTTTTCCCAGAGAAAATATGTAGCTGAACTGAGAACTTGCACCTTGCTGTTTCGGACCTGCTTGAATTTTCCTGACAAGCTGTAGGTTAGATAAGGGACTGGAGGCAGAGAAAGATGATGGCTTTGTCAGCACAAAATGCAGTAAAACATTCCAGTCACAGCAGTCACTCTATTCCCCTGAGCTTTAGGGTACATTCTGAAAAAGTCCCAGGGAAAGGTTTTTAGCATCACAGACTATTTTCTTTCAATCTCATTTTGGCTTTCCCCCCACCCCTCTTTTTAAAGAGAAAAAAAAGTGTTTTGTAAACTACAGTGACATGGAGTTTTTGCTAAAGCTGTCAATCCTGCCTACGATGACCTGACTTATGTCAGCAATGAAAAAACAATCCCGAGACTAAATCAGTTTAACAGAAGAATATTTGTTACTCAAGAAGAAATTATCTAATTGAAAAGAATATCAGCAAACAGCTCATTACTGAGATCTCAGAGCCCAGAAAGCCAAGGTCTGGAAACAAAACAAATCCAGTGAAGTAATACTTTGCAAAGACCACAAACAAGTGTTTTATTTAAAATAGGTTTAGACTGCCTTTTACTTTTCTCACATTCTCCATTGATGATGAAGATGAAATGCACTTTTTGGCACTCTAGACGGCACCAATTAAACTTGATTTCTTGCTTGAGCTCCTTGTAACTCCACTTGTCTCTCACTTCTAAGACTGTTCTGTTTTGAGCTTTAAAATTCTGCTTTATTTAGAGAGAAAGTGTTGCCCCACTCAAACAACCTAACTTGCAACTCATGAAAATACACACACAATTCCCAAGCCTTGCCAAACAGTTGATTTGAACAACATTTGTATTTTATCCTTATGAAAAGTTAGGATAATACTTCTATCTTTTAAACCTATAAACTTATGAAGGATGGACTGTCTCTTATTACCTGATTATACAGTACTTGACATAATAGTCTCTTGATTGTAATTGCATAGGCCATGCATATTGCATTACATGCCTATATTTTCCAAATATCATCGTTTCTTATTCTTAGTCTTTTATCCTTATCTCTGGATGTGAAACCTAAAATCTCCTATTCATATTCCAGTCTCCAGGCTGCAATGCTTCACCGCACAGCTATGCATACCTCACACGGTGGAGGAAGTTCAAATAGTTCCTTTCATTTCTCTAAGATCACGAACTAATATGGTGGACTTTTATCTTTCCAAGGCCAAGTACACTGAAGTGTCTGAAAACAGCAGTTAGTCGGCTACACACATGTTCACCTCTCTCCCAGAGCCACCTTAGCTAGAATAGTTTCTATCGACGTGCCTATCGCTGTCTACTCATCACTCCTATGCCCCCAGGGATCGCCCTCTGCCTCTGGTCATTGTGAAAACCACTCCTTCGCCTGTGATCTTGACTGTAGTCCTTCCGATCCTCTGTGCTTGGCAGAAGAAGATGAAAGCCAGAGCTCCTTGGAGCCAGGGAATCTGGCATTGACTTTTGATCGCCCTCCAGTATTTGCAGAAAGTCCATGACTGTGAACCATGACTGAAACAGAACAAATGTCTCACTGTACAGTATTGAGAAAATACTACAGAGCAGCCGGGCTCTACCTCATGTTCCTTCAGGCACTGATGTTGCATGTATCACACTTCTTAACATTCTTCAGTTTAAATTTGTACTTGCTACTTGTCAATCCGTGCAAAAGACCTGTTCAAAAAGGCACCACCCTTGCTATAAACTACCTTGACACATCTGCACCATCTTTCATTAGAGCCATCCATGCTAGCTAGCCATCAATAGAGATTGCTTTAAATCTTTTAATATTCTCCTGGATGAAGCAGTGGATACTGCTTCACACAACTGTTGAAAGAAATAGCTCTTCCATGAGAAAAAAAAGGGAAGTCTTTAAAGAGGCAGGACTGTGCAGAGACTTCATTGGATGCGTACAGCTATTAATGAGACAACAAGGAAGGACCTTTCCAGAGGCACCCACTTTATTGCAGAGCACTCTCACTCTCCTCAGCACGTGGTTAGCTAACAAGAGTCTACAAGAAGCCTCATGAATATAATATTGCTAATGGCAACAAGTCTTTTTTAGTAGCTCTTTCAGAGGGTGGTGACAGTCAGATTTTGATTCAATTTACACCAGTACAAATCTAGGATGATTCCTTTAAGGCTCTCAGTTGCTGTACAGATGCTGTAGTGTTACCTGTACAGGACACAGCAACGTTTCCTCGTTACACCAGGGATAAAGGCACCATGGAGTGTCCAAGCAGGGGTTGACATTTGTCACATGCATAATACAAGGGACCTCACAGCTGGGAAAAATGGGGGAGAAAGAAAAAAAAAGTAAACAAGGCAAGAGCAGAAGAGGAAAACAGGCATGTTTACATTCCAGGTCTTGGGGTATACAAGCCTAGCCTAGGATCGTGTGGTGACAAACAGCAGAATGACGTGAGACAAGTCAGAGAACACGGGAGAAAGCAGCTGCCAAACCTGGGTACCTCCCAGACCCTCAGGATCCAGGCTACAGTTACATTTACTGTTAGGGTCGCTGAGCCTGCTGCCTGTAATAGACCCTGGAAAGCAGGAGAGAAGATCAGCTCCAAGTTTTCCCACAGGCTCAAAGGGCAAATCTGAAAAAGTCATTGTGTCTCTCCGTGTTGTAGCCCCACATCTGCATAGCAGGCACCAGGGTAGCTCCTCAGAAATGTAGAACAAAGATATAAAAAAACCATATAGCATAACTTGACTTACGTCTCAAAATTATTCCTAATTAATGGTGGCATCAGAGTTAGGCTTGTCCCTCACTGTGCTGGCTGAATTAACTTTTTCCTCTCCAGCCCTATGTGTGTCGGGCAGGAGATGCCCACTGCATTCAAATGTTATAATTTCAACACTTACCAGCATTTTCTCTCTTCTCTGGGCACTGGTGGATGTTTTCATGCCATAGTTTGTTTACAGTACATTCAGTTGATGCCTCTAGCCATCCTAGGGACATTCCACACACAAAATCTTATAAAGGCTTTAGGGCTCATTTTTAACTTACTGATTATATACAGACTGTGCTATCTGGCTGTGGAATGTCACGTACAATTTACACATCTGAATTACTTAAAATTACTCAGGAATTTAGACAAATTAGAATACAAACTGCAGATAGAATACCTGTCTTGATCCTTGTCAGCTTACCCTCCTCCCCAGCAGCTACAATAACCTGCTCTGAATTCTATTTAACATTTCCATTTGACTGCTGTATTGTATTGCTTGCCTAGAAAAACAGGAGAGGTTTTTGCTGGGCCACTCATTTGTCCCTGCATGTATACACACGTAATGATTAGGAGGAAGATATTTTCCACCATAAAGCTTGCAAACTTACATACATTATTCCCAATACTTAAATTACAACAATTTCCTTACCATTAAAAACTTTCTATTAATAATTTAGATGAGTTTCAACCCTACAGCAAGAGCATTTGGTCTGAAACCTGAGAAGTAAATTAGCTGCATTACAAACCTAGATATACATTTCTTTCCCCAGCACACAGAAGAAACATTAAATGCAGGCCACTAACAA
Source organism: Zapornia atra (assembly GCA_013400835.1). Classification (NCBI taxonomy): domain Eukaryota; kingdom Metazoa; phylum Chordata; class Aves; order Gruiformes; family Rallidae; genus Zapornia; species Zapornia atra. The sequence continues at coordinate 108,119 of VZTU01018023.1, forward strand.
ACAAAAGCCTAATTTAAAGACAGAAAATAATTAGCATGGAAAACTGTTTAATAACATTACAGCGAGGAACAAATGTGCTGCTTAAGTAGTGTAATTCCTTGAAAGATGAGGAACTCATTTCCCTGAAACGCTCTCCATGCAGGAGGCACTCCTCCCTGAGACAGTTCCCAGTTACAGAGTGGTTCCTGTGCAGCCCGCAGTAGAGATTTCATTATGTCAGGCTGACATCTGATGTGCTCAGCCTCCTGGAGTACGCGATCTACTGGTTATTTCCCTCTTCATCATAAAGGTGCACGGCAACCTATTAGCTGTACTTTTATTTATCGCACTAAGTGTTCAAAACACTTCCTGAAAATGCCACTGCAATACACAAGTGCGCAGCAGTTTGCTTTCCTTTCCCCAATACTAGGCTGCTGCTGTTTCCCAGCACCTCTGCAAAAGAACAGTTTTGTCAAAGGCTTAGATGGGCCAGAAATCAAGTTCTCAGGGAAAGGTGTTGTAAGTAAATACCTCACTGCATTCATATACCCTTTGGGACCCTGTAGACTAAAGAGAGAACAAGCTTTATCATCTCACTGGTTGCACATGCCATAACACTAGAAAAAGTTTATAAACAGTCACCTGACTGACAGGCTGTTCTGAAGGCTAGTTTCTGGAAAACTAGGTACTGCACCTAGATAAATGGAAAAGAATTAATTTCCTGTATGCCTTTTTCACAAGTCATCATATTATTTTGCTGATGAAAGATGACATTCAAAATAGATCAACAATTCCACTGTTAAGTACTTAATGACTATCTATGTAATATGAGATAGGGAGCAGGGGGGTCAGACCCGATGATCTCTCGAGGTCCCTTCCAACCCCTACGATTCTGTGACTCTGTGACTTCCCAGCAACAGCTACTGCCGCCACATGTTTGCGTGTTCTATACAGACCAGATAAAACCAATGGCTGAAAGTCCTCCAACGTCAGGGTTCTTTATGGTTGTGCTCATGGTGGGAAGGTTGCACTACAGGTATTCAATGATGCAGTAGTCCTTGTCCTGAGGTTAAGGACTTGTCCTTCTTGGTTAAGGACCAAGAAGCAGAGAAATAACAGAAGCAGAGAGAGAAAAAAAAAGAAAAAAAACCAAAAAATAAAGGAAATATGGGGCACTTTTAACCAATTCTTGAGATATGTGGCAGAAGTTATATTTAAAAGCAGAAAAAAGAGATTTGTGTAGGAGCTTCTAAGGGTTAGACCTGCACAGTGACGTTGCGTGGAAGCCTTTTACTGGAATTCCTGTTGAGTCATGTATGTCTCACAACTTCAGTTTGGATGGGACTGTGCCCCATGAAGATGTAAAAATAAATCACCCAGATAATGTAGTAATACTTCAAATGTTCTTAATCGTCATGATTTTTTCTCACAGAGATTTAAAGTAGTACTTGCGCAAAAGGGAATGATTGCAGAATTTGAAATGTAAGCATTCAGAGAGCAAATTAATGTCTAATTATGAATGCTAAAAATAAAAACAGAGCTATTAATTTCAGGAGCAAATGATGAGCCCTTATGTTATGAAGAAAAATAACATCCCTCTAGAAAATATCTGAAGAGTCCATTGATATTTTTGCCATAATTTACTCAAATTACTGCCAAAATTTTCTTGATAAGTTGTCTTATGAAACTGTTTTGTATTCCCTCATATAGTTGCCACCTTCCAAGATCTCAGGTTCAGGAATACTTATGCAAAACTAATGGGAATTTAGTAAACCAGAAGCATTTGGTGGAAAGTTCAGGTGGAAAGTACAGACAGGTTGGATAGAAATGCTACCATCAGATCTTGGTGCAGATTGTGAAGAATGATTTTTCTCAAAGGTCTCCCTTGACAGACACCTAAATAAAAGGCAATTTAAAACACAGTGAAAAAGGTCAATATCCTCTGTGGGTTTTAGGACTGCAGTCCCCAAGGGAATATTTTGTCATCCAGTAAAATATCTGGAAAATGGGAGGCTGAAGAAAAGGGAGAGGAAAGGAAGTCATCTCAGGGTTACCTGTTATTTGCTCTTGCATCCACATAATATGAACAGAAGAGTGATCTCTCCAGTGCCAAGGCTCAGACTCACTGAACAGTTGTATTGCAACAGGAGAGTAGGAGTTTTCATTTGGTGGAACATCGGTTCCAAAGGCCACTTTGTACGAGCACATCCAAATTATAACACAGGACTCATCAGTATTGGCCAAAAATGCAAGCAATTAAGCAAAGGGTTGTGTTTCACCCTGGTCCTGCTAAAATTTTTATTTTGTAAAAAAGGACAAAATTTCTGTTATTCCAGTGGCATTTACTTCATTGGAACCAAAGGGAGCACTCAATTTAATATCAGCAATTGTAAAAGTAAGGAGAGAAATTGTCAATTCCCTCAGACAAAGTTTGTCAGATTTCATCCTTGCAAACCTCCCTCTCACCGAAGAGCATTCAAAATGCACCCAATAAATAGCAGAAATTCCTAAAGTTGCATAATTATTGTGTTCAGCTGGCATGTTGAAAAACCAAATAAAACATTGTATAAATCATAAATAAAAAGACTCTTAAACATTGCACTTATGAAGTAGAGATTGGAGGTCCAAGAGTAATTTGTAGCGGAGACTGGAATCCCTAAAGCAATGTCATTATTTTAACAATGATAAAATGTCTCCACTGCCTTCCCTGTAAAGCTCTCAAAATGCCAGTTTCCCAAGGAAGTACACAGCTTCTCAGGTGAGTTTTGCCATTTGCCTGATGTCGAAGCAGCCGTGACCAGACTGCTATAGCAGTGCCAGCGTTTATAAATGCAAACTAAAGCACTGCAGGGTGTCCACAAACTTACGGCAAATTTATGTTGCCTTTTATTGATGGGTGTGTGGTACAGGCCAAAGAAAAGCTCTTGGCTCTGGCTTGCGCGATGACATAGCCTGAGCAACACCAGCTGAGAGGCACATTTGTCAGTAGGGGCTGTTAGCAGTCCACCGCAGCTTTGCAGCTCCAGCTAGGCCGCAGGATGAACACAGCAGGGTTTGTCCATCTGAAAAGGGCTGTGGAGTTACCCCCAGATGCCATAGCTTGAGACTTAGAGAACAGAGGCTCTGCTCAGGTTACTCTGCGCTCCAGCCAGCCCGCTGCCAGGAGCGGTGCTCAGCAGGCACGAACTCTCCATTTCAGCTTGCAGAGCCCCAGGCTGCTCAGCATCCCAAAAAGCCACTCTCTTGGCCAAGGGCACAACTGGTCCTTCACTGGCAGAAACTGCTTGGGAAATCTAAAGGTCTTCTCAGAACTACGTCCTTACCCTTCTTTCATTCATGTTTCATATTTGCCCTCACTTTCACGGCCAGTCTTGCTCCTTTCCCCTATATAGCTGTGCCATGCACACTTCTCTGATCAGTGCTGAGCTCTTCAAATCTCCTTCTCATGTTCACGATTAGATGTGTCCAGAATGCATCTCTGCTCTCATCTCCCCTTTCTCATCTTCTCTTTTTCACCTGACATTGCCAGTCATCCCTCAAGCCCATTCTCCATTTTCCTTCTAATCTCCTACTGTTCCACATAGCTTTCACAGAGGATGCTCCTCAATGCATTGCCACCCTCCCTCCCACTCCAGGTGTGCATCTCTGAACAAAGTCATGCACATACCCACTGGCAGTGCTACATAAAAGTATTGCACAATTGAATCTTGGACGATAGGATTTTCAGGGCTTGAAATTAGTCTTTGTTTTATGAACTGTGATAGACAAATGGCACCTAATTAAAAAATAAAAGAGGAATTTCTGTCTATATTGGGATCTGTGCATACCACACATCCTGTGGAGAGTACGCAATGACTCAGACACTTTTTTACATCACTGTGTGATTCACCTGAATACTCACCAACAGCCATTTAGGTTCTGAGGTGTTAAAAGTTAGGAAAGAACCCAAACTGAAGAGAGTTTGAGATTAGTACCAATGAATTGAACAGTGATTTTATTTCCCATGTACTTGTAGAAGGAACCCCATGTTTCTTTCCCCTCACCAGTATTACAACCTCCTAGGAATTTTTTATTTTCTTTTTCAACTCTCATGTTTGATGTTTGAGAAAAGTAAAGATCTGTAGATGTTGTACAATTATGTTTTCACTTCATTGCTTTTGGTCAGATTGAGAGGACAGGTATCTGGTCAAAATACGATTGGTCTGAAGTTGCAGCAAAGAAAAAACAGTCCATGTCATGTCCATGGTTCACAGATTGCATGCTGGCATAATAAGTATTTTCATTTTTGTACTAAAAGCAGTGCATGACTTGAAATAGTTTCTGCATTTCAAGTAATTCTATTTATTAAAACAAATACGTGCAAATTAACTGCATCCTGACTGGCTGGGGCTAATGGATCTTTTATCTTTACTTATAAGAAATTATCTTTGGAAACAAGACAGCTTTGCTATAGCAAGGATAAACAAAGCAAGGAAAAGGAAGGAATCAAAATAACTCATTTCCTTTACATTCTTTACCTAATATTTAACTTAAACCTTGTCTTACACACTGTGAGGTAGAAAGGCTCAGGAATTTACTTGTACCACTAAATGGGGACGTAACAAAGGAGCTGCTTATGCAGCTATCTTCATGGCTGAAGATGGATCTAAAAGATAAAATTTTAAGGTAATTCTTTGCTGCTTGCTTATGAGAGTGGTAAAAATCTGAACACAAAAAAAAATGCTTTCTCAAGGTAACCAGGTCTGTACCATGATGATATTCTTATGCACAAATTGTTACATAAATTGCTCTTCTAAGGACACACTTCAAACAACTTGTTAGTATAAATCTTACCCAGAACTAGGAACAATACTTGAGTTATGTGGCCCTGATGAAGGAAACTGGAGACAAATGGACCTAGCTGAAGCTGTCTGGACTATAACTTCAAGTATTTTCAACCTTGGTGAACTTCAAACTTCTCCGAAGATTTTTCTGCAAGAGTTTCTAGATTGATTTTAAGAGGCACTTATCCAAAATGGTGAAAATGAAGTGAGAACTACATTTGGATGAAGCTTTATAATTTCTGTGCAGTACTTATGTACTTTCTGGTAGGCTCCTTGGACTGAAAGCAGCCCTGAGGAGAAGGACTTGTGGGTGTTTGTGGACTAAAAGCTCAACATGAGCTGGCAATGTGCGTTTGCCACCCAGAATGTCAACTGTATTCTGGGCTGCATCAAAAACAGAGTGACCTGCAGGTCAAGGGAGGGTATTCTGCTCCTCTACTCTGCCCTGATGAGACCCCACTGCTGGTACTGCGTCCTGCTATGTGGTGCCCAGTACAAGAAAGACATGGAGCTGTTGGAGCTAATCCAGAGGCGGCTGCAAAGATGACCAGAGAGCTGAAGTACCTCTCCTATGAAGACAGCCTGAGAGAGTTGAGGTTGTTCAGCTTGGAGAAGAGAAGGCTCCAGTGAGACCTCATTGTGGCCATCCAGTACCTAAATGAGCAACAGAAAAGATGGACTGTTTGTCAGGGGTTCTAGTGGTGGTACAAGGAGTGATGGCTTTCAACTAAAGGAGGGTAGATATAGATTAGATATAAAGAAGAAATCCTTCCCTGTGAGGGTAGTGAGGCACTGGCACAGGCTGCCCAGAGAAGCTGTGGCTGCCCCCTTCCTAGCAGTGTTCAAGGCCAGGTTGGATGGGCTTTGGGTAGCCTGGGCTAGTGGAGGGTGCCCCTGCCCATGCCAGAGAAGTTGGAACTAGGTGGGCTTCGAGGTCCCTTCCAGCCCAAACCAGTCTGTGATTCTATGATTCTAAATAAACCGGTGTAGAAGGATACCCAGGGATTCAGAAAGGGAGGTGAATAAACTTAACTCCCTTAATCCACCACCTAAAGCCAACAAAGGAAGCTCTACTCTCATCAAGAGACTCACTGTTCCCATCATAGAGTATGCTTCTCTATCCCAATTCGAGTTGTTCTGGACATGTGGCAGATTTCATCAAGTTCTGGACAGGGGAAACCTTGTCTTACTACCACTGGAGATCAAGCACTTCTTAATTATTTTTTTCCTTCATAAAATAATTTCCTGCATTTCCACTCTTTGATGTGTGAAAACATCAAGTGTATGACCACTCTGCACAGAGAGGTGAGTCATGAAGAGATAGGTGAGATGTTTTGTCCTGGTTTTGGCAGGGATAGAGTTCATTTTCTTGCTATCAGGGGGTCTAGTGCTGTGTTTGGGATTTAGGATGAGAATTATGTAGATAACACACTGATGACTGTAATTGTTGCCAAGCAGTCAAGGACTTTCCAGCTTCTCATACTGCCTTGCCAAGAAGGGGGCACCCAAGAAGCTGGGAGGGGGCCTGGAGAGCTGACCCAAATTGGCCAAAGGGATATTCCATACCATACAACATCACATTCCATTTATTACTGGGGGTGGGCTGGGGGGCTGAGTGGCAGTAGGGGTCCGTGCGGCAGCTGGGGGTCTTACACAGCATCGCCCTCAAGGTGATGGTGGAACACCTGCCTGCCCATGGGAAGCAGTGAATTAATTCCTGGGTCTGCTTTGTGCATATCAGCTGAGAGGTTGGGCAGTCGGGGGGTCCTGCATGGCAACTAGGGGGGAACTTCTGCAGCATCAATTTCAGGTGGGGAGAAATTGCGCTGTTTATCAATTGTTTTCTGTGTATATATTATTAATATAGGTATATATTATTAATGTATATTATCTTCCTTTTTTGTATGTGTCCTATTATGCTGTTTTTATCTCACCCCATGAGACACTCTTCAATTTCACACTTCCGATTCTCTCCCCCATCCCACCAGCGGAAGTGAGCAGCTGCATGGTGCTCAGTTGTTGGCCAGGGCTAAACCACGACAGATTTATCAAAGAAAGGGAAAGTGCCAACAATTGAAACTCCTGAAGCTACATTTACATCAGCAAGCAGTAAGCACAACAGGAGCAAAGCCTGTCTCTTTTCTGAAAGTGCAAAATCTAACCTCTGTGCATTTGGAGGGGGTAGGGGACACTCTGAACTATCTCCAAGCTTGTGCTACACATTAAATGTGGATTTGGAGTACCTTCCCATTTAGGTTCATTTGAAAGAAGTGCAGTTTGTGTGCTCTGTGAACCAAAGCGTTTCAAGTGGCGGAAACTGGGAGATTTATTTTTCGGTTACTATTGTTTTTTCCCCAGAAAACACTCCTGACAAACTAAAACATCAATGTAGGTACACCTCATAGGAGCAGCTGGAACAGAAAGGATCTGCAAGACAGTAAAACAGTAATCAAAACGTAGGAAGAGAAGCAGTCAGAAGGGAGGCTAAGAAAGAGGGGAGAATCTCCAAAAGTAATAAGCCTCATTAAAACTGGAAAACGGAGAAAGGCTAGAACAGAGTGCAAAGTGCTTCGGGATTTCTGCCTTACCTTCCTAATGACAGCTGGAACGAAAGCCTGAAAGCCACAAGTCAGGGCACAGCAAAATGAATTTTATTGCAGAGAAAAAGAACGTGGTGTAAGCATATAGACTACTATATATATATACATGCGGAAGACAAGCTGCTGAAACAAGGATGGAAAAACTGAAAATTAAATGGTGAGGATGTGAGCAATGGCTAGGAGGAGCTGGGATTAAGAAAACAAGGTGAAGGTTAGTTGAAGAAAGCAGAGCAAATATTTTCAATGGAATATGGTCCGAACCCTCGTATCAGGATAATGAGAAATTTGAGATCCCGAGATTTTTTGATCTTCCCAGTTTGTTCCATTCTGCTATAGTACTTTGCATTTGCCTGGCCCCTACGGAAAGAGTCATCCCACTGTAATGCCATACCTTATTTTTGTGATTAGGCCTGTAGTTGAAATATAGAGTGACTCACCAACAGTATCTCAGCTGAGTGAACACAATGATTCTAATAACTGTCTGCTAATTAGCAGGTTTTTGAGATAAAGACAGTTGAAGAGCTTGCATCCTCTGACACCCCAAATTAATAATGCTCCAGTAGCAAATAATAAAGTAGTAGAGATTGGCATTATTACTTTTTGGTACAGTACAAAATAGATTAAAATGAATCTGGCTTGTTTATCTACACAGCCTAGACCATTTCAAAATGTTGAAGAGCTCTGCCTTGGCTTTAATATACAATGCCCTAGAGAGCTCTACATAAAGCTAGAAGAACTGCTCCTAAAGCAAGATTCAAACATTTCTAGATTACAATTTTATGAATAAAATTAATTAACCAACAATTCATTACATTCTAAAAGCTTCATCTGACCACAATAATCCTTGTTTGTAGCCCAAACAGTATTTGGTAATTGCAGAATGAGGGAGCAATGTGGATATTTTTTGATTACAGTTCATTACATAAGATTACAATGAAGAATTTGTCTTTGAATCATAATGAAAACTTAATTGACACCACTATGCTAAAATATTTCCAATGATTAAATTTCAGTATGTGTCTTAATCAGCATTATATTAGAAAAAGATTTTAACACGATAATGCTGTGAACATAATTTCATCGCATTATAAAACCTTTGGCTGGATCTCATAAGTAATTAAAACTCTAGCCATCTTGGAAATCTGACACAAATGCAATTGCAATTTTAATATTATACAGTGTCAAGTTTATTTTATTCTTCTCTACTACCGTTAATGAAATCAAGCTTTTCCCTCCCCCCCCATAAATAGTCTCAAATTTCTACTTGCAAGATAATTTCAAGAGCAATAACTGTCAGACACTAGAATCGTGCCTCAGGACACAAGTTAATCTTAAGCAACAACATGGGTAACTGTACAAAATGCAGGTACTTCTCTACAGAACATGTGTGCAAGGATTCCCAAGGCCTGCTCTCTTTGTCCTTTCACTCTATCCAGAGGTGCTGAGGCTGGATGTACAGAGAGGTCATTCAGATACAGAGGTCTTCACATAGATTGGGGCCTCACTTAACAAGGCATTTGTACCACAAGCTCACATTTATTGCAGAGGCCTTTCTCAACACTGTATTTAATAAAGTAACAGGCAGATAATCTCCTGTGGAGATAACAGGATGCATCGCATGACTACAGTGCTGCCCATCACTTCCAACAGTTACCAGAAGTTTTAAAGTAGCAACAGCACAATTTGAACTAAAATACCCAGAGTGAAGGACACAGAACCGCCCTTTCCGAAAATGCCATGGAGCTGCGATTCAGCCAGCCCAGTCATAGGCAACTGCTACTTCCTTCCAGCTGAACTCTGGACATTGATGAAGATGCTCCAGAAGGAATCCCATTAACCCCAGTCCAACAGCTTGAATTAGAAGTAACCCGTCAAATCCCTGATCTAGTTGTCGTTGAAAGGGTCCAGCTGGCTTGTACACCAGGACAGTCAAGAGAAGTGCACAACTGAGGCTCCTGTTGAACAGCTAACTGCCATACAAGGAGGCTAGAAATTAAGAACAGTCTGGGGGGAAAAGAGAAGCTACTTGCACTGTGTTGCAAGTTTCATTAAAATGCAATGCCCTGTGCTAAAACCAGTCATAGCTGTTGATCAGATTATTATAACTAGGCAGCCACAATATTTTGATCCAAACTTCAAACAATCTAACTGTGGATTCATGGTATGGTGCAGGCTTATTTCTTACTCAAACTGTAACAAACACAAACTACAAACCATCAGAATATACGTAGTTCATTACTTAATTAAAATCTGTCATTTGCAAGTGTGTGCTGACATTATTCTCTGGGAAAAAAATGTTTTAGCAGAGTGAAAAATGGTTACAAATTCCTTGTATTTGTTCCATTAAGAAAAAAAAAATCATAATAATAAAAAGATGCTACAGTGCTATTATACATGACTTCTGGATTCCATGACAATTTACTCAACACAATTATCCCGTGTGTGTTACAATACCTTTATAGACTAATCAGTCCAAACAGAAGCCAAGATTATAGCACTCATTGCAAGGCAACACATATTTATATGGAGTTGAGGCTGGGAATACATATGGTTTATGTGATGCACAGATGTATTTCTTTCAATGATACATACATGTATACACACACATATAAAATGGAGCTTGTATTAATAATTCTAGAAGCAAGCAATACAACTGCAAGACATGCAAATTTAAAATTCATTTACAAGCAATCTATACCTATGTAAATAGAGTTACAGCCTGATGAGTTTTCTATTTGCTACAGAATAGCCCAGCTCCTGTCAGAATGTAAGACATCCCCTGCACTCGATAGCATTATGACAATTTTCTGTGTCTGACATCAATAAGTATGGAGAAATGCATGTAGGTTAACAATCAATTAGGTTAATATAATTATTTTGCCCCTCCAAGTATCAATTCCATTGAAATCTTGAGTACTAATTTGCCAAGATAACAGGAGTAACACAGTGAAATACAGACTCCATGTGTAAAAACCCTGTTTATTCTTTCCATTAAGAATATTTACACAGTTTTGCTTTGTTTACATACAGTCACAAATGAAAGTTTAAAACTCAAGTTTAAACATCAGGATTTCAAAAACTCAGATTTATTTACTCCAAAATTAGCTGCAAGTTATCTGGTGCACTTTTCCCCAGAACTCCCAGAAGGCATTTTACAGTAAGCTGAGCTGGTGACAGCGACCCTTTTCCAAAAGAAGCAGTCTTATCTGCCCTGCAATCTCCCCCTCTCTTGCAAGTGGAAGCTGGTTTTGCTCTGAGCTATGCAATTGCTTGTCTAACCCTTCAGTGACCAGGGCAGGGAGCTAAACTTGTGAAAACCTGATTTAAGAAAGCTGCAATAAAGCTACATAAAAAATCCCCAGAAATTTTCAAGTTTAGCTACTCAAACCAGGGTGGGGCTAGAGGAGCACCAGAAGATGGACAGAAAAGTGGCAGAAATTTGTCACCAGGAGAGAGTAAGACTATTTCTTTTCTCAGCAGCTAACCACAAGACCATCTTAACAGCATTAAGAAAGTATACAGTTAGATGTCATAGAAGAAAAGACAACAGTCTCTCCTGCTTGCCACACATCACACCAAAATTTCACATTGCATACCAGAGACATCTGAGCTATTGCCAGATCTTGACTTCTCCAGCCCAATCACATGTTGCAAGGAGTGATGGCAAGACTGGGTGAAATATTGCACTCACACAAGCTTCTTTATGTGCAGACAAAGTGCGAATAATCCTAGCAGTATGGTAGTTGTAGAAAAACACTTTGCCATCTGAACTTCCTGTCACCAAAAGTGTTCCATCTGGAGAAAATTCACAGCCCACTGCAAATCCTTCCACCTGTGAAAATCAGTAACAGTGTAACTCCTGATGCTGATCAGAAAAGTTCATTGTCATACACTGAAAATTAATATGGTATGAAAAGATTGTATCTTTAAATAAATATACACTAAAGACTTCTCCAGGTGTTTATTAAGACACAGCTATAAACCAAACTTATTTAATCAAGCTATTAAGTATTCATAAAGCCTTCTAATAACTATTCTATTCAGAGTGAATATGATTCAAAATAGACTGGCACACGGGAAAGCAAATGAAGCCAATTAATATCTATCACTGATTTATAATCAAACACTATTAGCAGACATATTAAAAAGCACAAGTGCTTGATATCTATCTTCCTTCTAGATTTGGATACTAAGCTCCCTGTGAAGAAGGGTACCTTATGTCCTTCGTATCTTTTCTTTTTGTTGATCCGGTAAGGTCGTTGGGCAGAAAACAAAGCCATGTAGTTCCCATTCGTCTGAGCAACAAACACGGACTCTTTTGGGTGCAGAGTCAGACTGGGGCAAGTGTAACGCTCCTGAAAGTAATTTTAAAGGAAGTTGTACAAAGGTTGTACAAAACAAAAGACTTGTTCAAATGCATCAGGTTGTCTTTTGACATATCTGACAGACTATAACAGGCAAGGTATACATCAGTCATCTCAATAGTTACATTATATAAAGATACTTGACTCATTACAATTCACTGAAAGTTGTACACCAAGAGAAATACTGAATAGACTCTCTAACTGGAGTTTTCTAGATACTGATCAAAATCCCAGCTCCCTCCGAACTGTAATTACACTGCAGAACAGCTGCAGAAAGGTAAGACCAACTTGATGGTACTTAACCACCCTTTTCCTGCCCAAGAAAAACTGAATTGAATCCTCTTCTGCCGTATCACCACCTCCATAGTCATACTGTGCCTTCCATGCTAATTTGTACAGTTCTCCGATCCCTCATCTTCTCAGTTCTGGCCACACTGACAGGAATAGAAATCCCCAAATCCCCACATGTAAACAGATATCGTCCCCCAGCCCACTCCTACATAAAAAGTAAAAAAAAGAAAAAAAATCATTATTAGCCTACTATACCAGAAGTTCCTTATGACAGTGATTTGCCCCTGTAGACTGCTGTTGATTGTAAATTCATAAATATCTGCACTAATTAGTAACACTTAGATTTACTCTAGTGTTCCCATTTAGGACTGAACTAATATTACTTTCAAAATTCTGCATGGTGATTGCATCAGAAATTAACTGCTCTCACAAGGTTTCCACCAGGTCCAAACCTCTTCTAGCTTCAGCCTAACCTAAAGACACAGAGCTGAATTTTGATGCCATGAATACAAAGTAAGAGAGCTTTGGCTGTGAGTTGCATCTGCATGTGAAGGACGCCAGGCTAACAGTGATCACTGGATATGTAGGGCTATGTGGTAGAGTGAGAAGAGCAGATTGGTTTTGTTACATGGTTTGGACGTGTTGAACTGTGAAAGAAGTTCTGGGTACTGTAAGGTATTGGGCACAGAAACCAAAACAGGGTTAGGCAGTGTGCCTGGTTAGGAGCGCGCTCCGTGGCAAAGCACTCTTGCTTCTGGAAGAAACTGGGTCCAACAGTAGGGATCAGAAAGCACATGTCAATCTGCAGGAGTACTGCGCTGCTATGTTGGGTGTACTGTAGCAATGGGTTATTTCAAAACTCTCAATTATTCATTTGTTATTGCAGACAAGCAATAGATCAAGTCCTGTCGGGAATCTAATCTGTTTGGAGAGTTCAGGGGTTCTCTCCCACCTTAAAGGGTTCAAACATGGAATTCAGAACAGTGAAGCAGAGTTTCCAAAATCACCACAAAGTTTTCTTTACTCACAGTGCAGAAGGGGGGAAAAACTGTCCATTTCAGAGATGTAGTCCCAAGAAGGTATGTTCTGTGTGGGTTTTGTTTTTCTTTGTTTGTTTGGCAGGGGATAAGGGAAAAAAGTTGTTTGCTTTTCACTCCTTGCTACTGAACCTGACTGGCCTGTACTTTATATATTCACAGCGGTTTTCTTCCCCTGTGGCCCATCCAAGACGTGATGGATCCAATACTGGGCAAAGACATAACCATGAAACTTAAACATGAAACACTCCCGATCAGTAGAGAACTCTTAATTTCAGCCAAAAAGCAGCTGTATACAATCCAATCATATTACATTACATAGGATATTAGACTCGGGGTTTCAAAAAAGACCCAGGGAGTTGGAATTATCTATTAACTTCCTTGGTAATCTCTTCTGAAGCTGTCAGCCCTTCTAGACAATTTAGTCCATTAAATATCTTGCCTGGATAGATTGCTGAGAGAAATACTGCACCTGCACTGATAAAAGTAAATTTTGCCTCTGTGATTATGCCGTACTAGATTTCTATATGCGTGTATCAGGTTGCTATTACTATGGGAATATTAAACTCCATTTGTCAATAGCCCTCATTGCAGCTGATGAAAAATGTATGAAAAAGTGTGGGAAAAGAAATGTGGCACTATAGCAACTACTGCCATGCACCACTGGCAAGCTAGAATGACACTGCAGTGGCCTTGCCTAAATATAGCTTAGATGTCAGTGAGTGAGCACTGAAATGGAAATGCTTTTATCACAAGGTCATTTTTAAGAATAAATAAGAGTTTTTAAAACAGAAAAATAAAGCAAACCCTCAACTTCCATTAAGAGCATTTTATGCATCACACAATGATCTTAGAGAAAATCAAAAGCTTCTTTTGTTTTTACTGTATTGACAAGCACAAATACTAAATTGAGCCCCAAACAACAGTAGTTTTTAATCTTACATGAAAAATCTGATTGGAGATTTTCGCTGCACTTTGGAAGTCCCATGCAATAACGGTCCGATCGGCTGAGTCCCGGCTTACTGCATCTGTGCTTGTAAGAAATTCTCTCCCTTCCTGGAGAAAGAGTATATCCAGTGTCTGCTGTACTGCAGCTTTGTACACTCGTAACACCTAGTGGATAAAAAAGTTTGTTATTTTTTGATAGAATAGAAGAATACGACAACCTGCGTTTTGTTTCTTGGTATTAATATCTATCTTCAACAAATTATATGTGACTTTAAAACTGTGATAAAGTAACTGATTTGTAAATGTTGAAGTACTAAACAGCTTGTTAATGTGTGTAAAGAGTCCACACATGGGAAAATCAAATGAAATAAAAGAAAGCATTGGTTTGTCCAATTTATGTACTGCACTTATATACACATAAGATTCTGTTAGGAATTCCCAAGGAATTTCAGTTTGATCCCAAAAGAGCTTTAGACAAGACAATGTTATGGAGCTGGGACTATACAAACTCCCTTCTATTTTATGAACTCAGAGAATTCTGAGGATCAGTCTGAGGATCTCTCCTCTGTCCTTCCAGGCAACTTCAGAAGTGCAAGTTCTTGGTCTTTTTGTTCTCAAAATCTTCAGCTGGTTATGGAGCCAGAGAAAGGAAAGTAATTAGGTTTGGGGGAATTTGGGACTTAAAGGTATGAAAAGGACGTGGCAGGAAGCGAATATTCTTGTTGATCACTCCAGACTTAATTATAGATCACTGTATATGACTGAGGATGAGTAAACTCGATGATTCAAGGTTCTCTCAGTCCCATGCTGCTGTGTGTCATCGCTTAACTTGCAAGTGGTGAGACCCCATAGTCAGGACCGTACAGCAAGGGAGAAAAGCTTGTGTGCTCAGTCAGAATCTGCCTACAAGGCCAGCATGGACACCCTTAGCAGGAGAGTGCCCCGTTCACCCTGCAGAAGATACCTCAATCCCACTAAGGGCAGAGTCTGACACCCTCTCCCAAAGAACAAACCCAGGAAGTTTGCCTTTTTCAAGTGCTGCCAGGAGCACTGCTGTCAAACAGTTGGGTGTTTTAAGGACTCAGCCAGGATCCTGCCTTTGTCTACGGAGATTGCATCCCACACCTCCCACCTCATCTGCCTACAGCCTGTCCTAGCAAGAGGCAGCTTCTGATGTTTCTCCTGAAGCAGAGGCTTTTTCTGCCACTCTGCTGGAAATGCAGGGCAGGAGGGAAAGGAGTCATCAACGCTTCAAAGTACATCTGGGCTCAAGTAAATTATGTGCCTCATCCTCTGGTAACTAACTAATGCATACCAACAATCTCTAAAGAAGTTTGAGATATAAAAGGAAATACCAAAGTTCCCAAATTTTCTACCCAAGTCAAAATCGCCAGAGCTCACATATCTGGATCCTGTTTCAGGCCTTAAACCAAAGGGGGTTGGATCCATGCAGAAACAGGTCCTCAGCCACAGGATTCTGAATATTTTAACAGCCTGTGCATTAGATCTTAAAAAGAGATTTTGAACTATTCTAAGGAATATGTGGATAATTTTAATTTCCTTTCTTTCCACCTTGCTTCATGAAATTCTGCATCTATGTTGTGTACTTTGAATTTTCCAAATCAATACTTTTGCTTTCTTTTTCTCTGATTTGCCTCCAGTGAAGAGAAACTTCAAGGCAAGTGGCCAGATCAAAGCAAACCATCTCTCTGAATATGGTGATCCTTAAAACTAGGACACTGGAAGGCTCCTAGTTATTAATATCTTAATCTCTCTCTTCAAGATAGCTAAAACATAGTGGCCTGCACTTCCAGCAGGGTGTTCTGAGGTTAGTCCTTCTTCTGACCTCACTAGGACAGCCAACAGAGCAGAGGGAGTGCTTTAAGTATTATACTGAAATGGTTCCAAACTTTGTGAGGCATTTCATTGCCTACATCATGGCCCTAATATAGCAAGCAACTACTGACTTTGGGGCCCCAACCCTTTGCAGATACTCTAAGCACACAAATTTTTAAAAAAATCATTTTCAGGTGTTGCAGTGAAATATCCTGGATTATACCTCTGGTTCATACTTTAACCAATAAAAGGAAAATCATTTTGAACATCACACACAACATGAGAACATCTTGATTTCTTGCCTCAAGCTCAAAAAATCTATGACTGGAAATGTTCAGAACTAGCTGATCCTGCTGTAGGGTAGAGATACAGCAGACGATCTCCTGAGGTCCCTTCCAGCTCTGCTTCCTGTGATCTCGGCATGTAGAAGGATGGCAGCAGCAGCTGCTCCAATTGCTTTTCACAGCCTCTGCAAAATGTAGGGATTAGAAACACGATGTTTGCATCCAGTGAAGAGCCCTGGTCACGCAAGCACCCTACACACCCTGTAATGACATCAACTAGATGTAAACCTGCAGACTCTAAAAAACTGTCACACTTTTCAGCAATCTGCCTGCATTTTTAAGATAGTGAATATACAAATGTGCTGCTTGCTCTCATCAGATTTTTCAGCATAGGAATCTGCATAATATACAAAGCAATTAAACTTTGTAAAGCCACAAGTGATATTTGCATATTTATAGCCTCCACTTTGTCTGTGGAGAAATCACCATGCATAGCTATTTCTTCACAGAGTTATAAAAGGAAGCCCATAGTTCATTGGTAAAGTAGAAAATTAAGCTATTTTGTAGGAGCAAAAATTTTTTAAAAAACCACCCAAAACCCCAAAAAACCACACCAAACCCACAACCAAAGACAGAAAATATAATAGCTGTCTGGAATGAGAAATGGAAAAGCATACAGAAACTTGAAAGCTGTAGAAACTGCAGGAGAACTGAAATGCAGTTAAATTGCGAGGAGGGGACACAAAAGGCTCTCCCACCCCAACAGACTGAAGGAGGCAGTGATTTATCAGCAGGTGCCTTCACAGAAGTGACAAGTCCCAACTGGAGAGTCAGCAGGATGAAAGCATGGAGCCACACAAATGTGTAGAAACAGGTACAGAGAGGCAGAAACAAAGGCCAGTCAGTGCCACGAAATGAAGAACAATAATAATGAGCAATAAATGATAATAAAGTCCCAAACAGTGACTCATAGCAGTGATTCTTTAATATTACATTATTTTAAAGATACAAAATTCAGATATACTGTTTGTGTCTTTGTCTTCTAAAACAATAAAAACCCAACTTGTGAAATCTATGTAGGTATGTGTCCTATACATACACTGTGTCCAGCACTGTTAAGGGACTAGGGTTTAGGTTTGGGACTTGTTTTTAACACATTTTTTGGGCAACAGACATCTCTCAGTAAAGAAAAAGAAGAGACTGTGAAGTTAGTAATGTGAACATGCTCTTTAATTTTTGCTGAAATCCTGTTGGGCTCTTACACATACTGCCACTATCAACTTAAGCATTTCCAGAGCTAATCATTAAATCTGTTATTTAACAGCAGATCTAACCAAATTACCCGTGTGTCTTAGCTCTGCAACAGGAAACTGTCTCTATAGAGATCAGTACAAAGGACCATGTTTTTCTATATGTTTGACACATACCTCAGAAAAAACTATACTATTTAATCTTCAGACCACATAGTAAGAACTGACTCAGAGAACAATAAATCAACACTTTGAATTGCAGCTAGGAACTTGATATACATAGCATTTAAATTCCCCCATAAAGATAGCTTTCAAAAATCACTAATTGCAACACCCCTGCTCAGAAAAGTACTCAGAATTAAACTTGCTTTGTTCTACCTTAGACAATTAATTCATGACATGCCTGAGGAACTTGCTTGGGGAGAGCACCAGTTTCCCTACCCTGCTGGCTTTAGTTTGTTAGTACCAGCTTTTTCTGTTTGCGGATTTATCACCCGTAAGCATTGGAAAACCACAGTCCACTTCTTTAGTCTAAGCATTTTCTGGACATAAAAGAAAGCATTTCAAAGGAAGGCCTAATAGTTTCTGGTGTCAACACAGTCCAACGTAGTAGCAAAGCTTCTTCAGTAAGGCAAGAGTTCATGGCTGCAGGCATTCGACAAGAAAGGTAATTTAAGCAAATTAAATCAGTTGCAAAGAGATTCTTATGGTTCTGGTGATTTGAAAGGCATGCTGTGATGCTGAACTCAAGGTATATATTTCAGTTGGGTGTTCTGTAATACTCCACATAAAGCACATGCAATGCCTGGTACTTTGTCAAGAAAACTCAAAGCCTCCACACCGGCAGTTCAGAAGCTGCCGCTCCCTCCAGCTCGGTGCTGGTCACCTGCAACCTGTGTGCACTGCACTTTCCCAAAATCTCCTAAAGCTTGCTCCTGCAAGTGATGAGAAAGAAATGGGCTTTTGCAGGTATTGCACAGGGCATTAGGAGATAAGGTCTCAAAACAAGCATAATAGGACTACGGGCAATCTGGATGGTCACAGAGAAAACCCTCCATCAGTCTGTACCATGGTTCCCAACCTGTAAAATGGCCGGGTTTTTTTCTTCTGCTTCTTATCCTACCTTTTCAGACCACATGCTTTGGCATGGAATTGCTTCTTCCTACTGGCATGTTGGGTAGTTAATGCAATGGGGTACTGGATTTAAGCTTCATCTGTGAAACACTACTACACCTAATATACCTACAGTATAAATACAAAGTGCATTTCAGCTTAAAATAATGCTTATTTTGCACAAAACAGAAGCGTTTTTATCTACTGCAGTGCAAGCCATTTTGTGTAGATCTGTTCATAAGGTAGGGTGTTGAGGCAGCTTACTGCTATTTGCTTTTGAGCTACATATTCACAACAAAACCACAACCACATGACACAACCAGTTCAGGGTTCTGATCTCCACCTGGAAGCTATAATGGCAGTTTTAATCAAAACACATGACATTATCATAGACAAAAAGATGAAGCATGCCACACCTTTATGTTCCTTTAAAGTATTTTAACATAAGACTGGTGAATTTCTCTTCCGTTACTGGAAAAAAGACTATTTTTCTTCTCTAAGTTTTTTCTCTTTGTAACTGCTCTGTTTCCAGACTAGGTTCAAGAATTTCAAAGGGGTCCTGAGAATAATTAAAAGGATAATTTAAAAAGGGAGAGTGATTAAAATGAATAAGTGATTGAGTTTAATCTGTTGTTGAGCTACAAGATTTTAGGTATGAACAATGGACACTGCTATTTTTAAAGCCACTTTCAGATTGCTTGAGAAAGGACAAAAATTTTGTGATGGAAAGAATCAATAATTTAATAGAAAAAAATTCCCCATCAAATTTTTTTGTTTAAAAGTATATCCCTGTCTCCAATAGAATAAGCAAAATCTGTATATAGAAAACAAGGAAGAAACATCGAGATACAGAATGGCTTGTCTATGAGAAGCAAATAAGGGCTTTTCAGTCCAGAAATGAGACTACCAATGTGAATTGGAAAGAATTGGAGATAAAGTCCGAGCAGCATTGAGGAACATGAATGGTTTCTTCCATTATAAGAATTTAGACTCCAACCTAGCAGAAGGCAGCTTCAAAACACAGACAGAGAAATGCATTTTCACACAAAGCGTATTTAAGTTGATGAATTCCCTACCACAGGATGTCACAGATGTAAAAAAACCCACCAGGAACAATCAATTCCACAGCATGAAAACTCAAAAGAGAGCCATGACAGGCAAAGATGTCTAACTATAAGCTAGAAAGGCCTGGGTAACCACTGCTGGCAATTATGATAAAGAAGTTTGCTGTGCTTTCACACTCTTGTTTTTTTAAATGCATACTGGTCACTGCTGGGGGTGTAAAATTGGTCTAGAAATGGGCTGAAACCAGAACCCCTATTCCCTGACAGCTTCTCACTTGAATACCCACACTCCAGAAGGAGGCATGTTTTGTTCCTGGCCCATTTCAGTCTCTCCAGGAGCAGTTGCTCCCAGAGAGATGATATGCACAGACAGGTCTACGATTCTCATCTGTGATATCACCATATGAGGTTTCCAAATAAACACAGCAGGACTGCTCACGTATGTGTTACAGCCACAGAAAATGTGCCTTCACACTCAGAAAGGACCCCTGAATGCTAACATCTAAACCCAGATGCTATTATGTAAGCACAAATATACCCTCACCACATTTCCTTCAACTTTTTGTCCATAGATTCAGTAAGGATTCCTCTGACAGTGTGAGAATAATAACTTTAGTTTTCCACTGCGCTGAATAAATCATCTTATTCTAATTACATTGTTCTTCCTAATACCACTAGTTCATGACAATGTATTGGCTGTTTCTATAGAAACCCAAAGTGCAAGTTGCTCCACCAATTTCTACAGCCTTTTTTCATATTTATATGCTATCCAGAGACAAATTCATTAGGTCTCCTAAATACATGCTACTTAAAATGACTGCATCTCATCTGAAAGAAATTGCAATAGAATGTTACCAAGGAAACAAATGCACTGCACTTGCACTCTAAATTTATTAATTCTTTTAACTATGCTTTAATGACTTAGGCTTATTTCTTTATAAGCTCGAGTATGGAGAAATAGCTCAACAACATAAAAAGCATCTCTCTCATTTTTTCTTTTTAAGCATAAAGCTATAGATGATAGTTGCAATTTCGTAGCTAAACAATGTTCAATCCAGAATAATAAACCAAGATGGGAAAACAACCAACCCTGTTGTTACACTCCTTCGGCCTCAATAATAAAAATTCTGTAGTGCATTTCTAGACTAATTTTAAAAGCTCAAAATAAGTGCTTCTACTGTTTTTCTACATAATTTGTACTACAGCTTATAGAACCTCCATTTCAAAAATGAGATCTTTGTGTAAATATTCAAATCTAAGGTTTCCTTAAATTTTTCTATCACTTCAAAAGACTGACTTTGTATTCATCTTTTCTGAAATCTTCCTTAGGTCCAGGCAAAATTTTGTTTTTAAGACCAAAGGCTGGACCTTTTCATTCATCTGTACTCACCCTCATTCTAATAAGTCATTGCTATTTTTCTTGTATGATACTCTAATCTTTTTGAATTATTATCAATTGTGCTAGCACGCTATTTCTGTAGTAAACTTTTT
The DNA here is from genome assembly GCA_013400835.1 of Zapornia atra. Lineage (NCBI taxonomy): Eukaryota > Metazoa > Chordata > Aves > Gruiformes > Rallidae > Zapornia > Zapornia atra. The sequence goes on from VZTU01018023.1 coordinate 129,199, forward strand.
TTCAGAAATAAACTATTCAATACTGTCTCCCTTTGGAGTCATTCCTGAAGCACTTCACTAAATAACACCCAGTCACTTTCCTTTTCTGAGCTCTCCCCTTTAGTTAGTTTTCTCATTTTACAATTCTTAGGTTAGTTCCTACTTTCTCCAGCTTATCTAATTGCTCTACCAAAGTCCAACAAAGAAATCATATAGTGACATTAAGGAAGCTTCATACAATCTACCTTTACTTAACCCTTATAACGATGTTTTTTAATCTTTATCTCACTTATTCCTGTATCTTTAATTAATCTTTTCTTCTAAGTCTATTCCCTGGCTTTTTCAGGTCATACTACTGGGTCTCCACTACTTGATGCTCTTCCTCTCTTTAAGGTAAGCAGCGGATTTGCATTTAGGGAACTTCAGGTACTGCTTAAAGATCAGAGCCACAGCCCCGTTGCCTTCCACTAACTCCCTCTCCAGATTACTGCCTTGGTGCTTCATCAGGACTTGCTGTTCTGACAGCTCTTGCCAAAGACAAGCTAGTCTAGCAGACAGCTCTTGCCAAAGCTCCTGCAGGCCTCAGTGGTTTATGAGGCAGAACACATGGACATCAACAGATGAGATCAAAAACAGAGTACATCCAAAGCTGAATAAATTATTCCTCTATTTCTACCAGAGTCCAAAAAATCGTTAGTGATCTCCTTACCTTTAGAGTCCCTTGCATTTCTGTGTGCACATGATAAATAACCAGTTCCTGAACGCTTACAAAATGTTAAGAGTTTCACCAATCAAAGCAGAATCTAAATAAAAGGTAAAATATGCAAAACTCAAAAATAATTACATGGATACACTTAGAAAATGTAAATGAATACATTCAGATGCAAGTTCTTGAGTGCTGTATGCCCTTTCAGCAGAGCTACTAACATCCCCGCTTTACACTCTGAACCGTGCTGACAACGTGCAAATAGATCTTTTCAATCTCACAATTCACTCATGATATAAAGAACTTCAGCTCCTTTAAAAGTATTATCAGTACAAGACACTTAGAGTTGTAGTCTTGTTCTGATATTACAACTGTGGAAGCTTAGAAACCCAAATTAAAAAGAAAAAAATATTAGATATCATATTTTCTTTTGTGAATACAATAAAGTCCTTATTGCTGAGCTAATGGATACAAGTGTCAACCCTTTGTTCTTGGTATTTCAAGGAATATTAAAATTTCAGGTAGAGTAAGTGGTTGGAACATACACTGTGTCCTGTCTGAGATGCAGAGAAGCCAAAATGGAGAGTAATTCTGTAATTCAACTGACTTGTGCTGAACATCTTAAGAAATTCTTCCACAGCTCAGAGGAAAGAAATACTTCTGAACAACATAACTGCTTTAAGGTGTCTGTTATTGAACAATTATTTTTACAGGGCATTTTACAGGGCTTTTCTAAGTTCAGCTCTAAGGTCCAGAGATCCCATGGGGGCTGGTCAATATGATGCTCTGTCCTTGGTCAACACTGCAGAAAGCCCTTTTTTTTTTTTTTTTGAACACAGCAGCTCACTTCCAAGTTTTCTGGTCTTTTCATAAAGTCCTTATAAACATTCTCCAAATGTTTCATAAATTTAATCAATCTGTTATATGGCAATATAAGATCCCCAGAATAATCTCTCTGTCAGAGAGACAAAACTGGGTTTAACGTAAACAGAAAGAAATACCACTATAATAAATCTCTACATGCTGCTCAGTTGACTCTTTTATTCTTTTCTTTTTTTCAGGTTTTGATTACTCGTCTCTGTAATTTTGCAATGCCTTTACATTTCACTGAGCAGTTAACAAGCTGCTCCATCCATTCATTTCTCTGAAGTATATTGCTTAGCTTTATCTTGAAGATTTTAACTCCCTTATTGTTCTTTCATTCTCTATCTTGCTCAATACCCAACGCTACATTTGAAATCATTTTGCCTATTTGCTCAACAGAACATGGATGGCAATAAAATGTCTTTCAACGTTCCTTTTTTTTTTTTTGGTATCTGCCCTTCTGATTAATAGCTTACTGTACATTTCTCAATGTTTTACTAGCTGAAAGGCTGCCTCAAGCCTCTCTTCATACATTTTCTCTGGGACTTAGAAATCCACTTTTTATACCACATTCAATACATGAACTTTAGTAATCTATGCTCATAAATGTACATTCATTTTAAAAATTAGTTGTTCAGCAAAATCAAAGTGAGATTTCAGAAGTACTAATATGGAAAAATACCAATATCAGCTATTCTGTGCAATTTTCCATCAGCAGACAGCACCAGTGTGGCAAACTGGCATAAACCAGCCCATTTTGGCTACCTGATACACATATGTAATTGAACAATCTTTTTAATTTTAGCCATTCTCTCAACCTCTGTGATGCTTAATGCTTTGGTCTGAATTTCCACCAAAAATTTCCTCATTTCCTGATATATAATAATTTTATATATATAATTTTGCTTCACATACTTAAAGTCAAGATGTGCAAGCGGATAGCCTGTTAAAACATGGGAGTACATGCTAAAGAATGACCTCTGAAATTGAATTAACAGCAAATGCTGAAATTGAGTTTTCAGTGTGCAATGAGTAACCAGATTCAAGCTCTTGATTTATGGTGCTCACCCTATTGACAAAATATGCTGCAAAGCCTGAAAAGGCTATCAGGAGTATGATGATGGGAACAAAGAGAATCATTAGTTCACCCACACATGGTTCCAAGCTGAATGACAGGTTAACACACTTGAAAGAAAAGGGAAAAGGAGGAAAATCTTGCAATGAACTAGCACTTGAAAGATATTAAGATTGTTTGCATCAAAACTGAAATGAAGTGTCAAGAGGCCTCAGGCTAAAAGCATTTGTTAGAACAGGACAAATTTCAAAATACTGGCCAGGTCACTTTATCCAACTTTGAATATGGCCTTACCTGTGCAAGATGGAAAAGACAGACCGCGTTTTGTTTTTATCTTGTGAATAAAGGTAACAGTATAAGCTGAAAGCAGGAATACCTGAAGAGTCCCTTGAAATCCCCCATGCTAGGGTGAAACAGACATGAGATACTGATGATTTTGATGATTCATGCCTAGCCAAGGTACTGTTCTATGGCTGAGCTTGAAACATAACTACATTATTTTGCAGTAACGATGCATAGGTGATACTCACTGTCCTGCAAGAAGCCATAAGCAATCAAATCAGACTGACATTTTCTCCCTTTTCTCCACTCAGCTATTACCTTCTACATTCACTCGGTACACATACACTTCTTCAAATTTTAAAGCCAATATAAATACAAATGTAGGTGTCTAACAGTCTACACCCATCACTGAGCTACAGCAACCTCTGATGGAAAAATAAAAATTAAAAAATAGAAGGGTAATAGAAGCTCTCTCCACCTTTTTGAAATGTTTCAGAGAGCAAACTACAGTGCTCTTTTAGACAATCACCATCCACTGAAAATTACAGTTTTCAAATGAACAAACATGTCAAACAAACAAAATAAAATCAATACCTGCTACCGGGCTAAACCCAAGTTTTCCACTTTCTAAGGTGATTAGATGCTGCTCATTATTAAAATTAATATTCCTTATGCGCTACTTAATTGGCTAGTTTTCCAACTGATGAAGTTCTACATGAATATAATTGCTTCCTAATGAACAAAGCAGGTAACAGCTGCTAAAAACTTCCATCAAGAACCCAGTACAGGATCTGAACAAAACAGGCTGGGATTTTGTTTTATCAAGCCCAAAACCTTTCCTATTTTACCTGCCAGAATACACATTCATTCACTTACATATTTTCTCAGAAAGTAAGTTATTTCCTTTTAATTTGGTGGGATGTTTCCATTATTTCTTCATTAGCATCAGTGTAAGGAACTAGACTTACACACAACCTTTCTAGGTACTGAGTGTCGTGCAGGGACAGAGGCAACCACTGTGTGCATTCCTCAGTGATCAATAGCCCCAAGGCTGGAGCTTCAGCATTGCAAAAATGACTGTATGGTTAGTCACTGAGATAAAAACGCATTATTCTGCTAGTCTCAGTTTTGCTGTATAGCATCTTGGCCACAGAATGCGCAGCTTTTCGAGAGATCACGTCAGAAGGTGGGATCAAAGGATGTCACAGCATGCAATGTGACATACCGTGCGCCACGGCAGTACTATCAGGCAAAAAGAAAAAAATCGTAATGTTACAATCTTGATTGCCATCTACTTCAGCAACTGTATTAAGTGTGGATAAAGAATGGCTCATGGAAATACAAATACCTCATTGCATCCATTTGAAAAAGGCACCCCACCCAGATCAGTAAGCAAGAAGGCAGAAAACATAAAGTCAGGCAGTAGAGCATAAAGATACAATAAAATACTGTGTGAATCCCATAAAGATAATATACTCCCTAACTGGCAGAAAACATGAAGGCTGTTTTAGACTGAATGTATAGTTAATTTAATAAAATGTTAAATATTCATGTTCTCTATAGATATAAATGGCTTTTAGAGTGTCTGTTTGTCGTCTGGAAATGAATCATAGATGTTTTCACCTAAAGCATCCACTAGTGCCTCTGCATGCAGACACACACGCAGTTTATACGTCATCCCCTGCAACCTACACAGAGGTGATCCCAAACATAACTATTGTTCCTTAAAACTGTGCAGTGGTAAAGTACTGAAAACTGCAGTTTTCCTCTGCAATTTTGCCAGCCTTGGTTAACACAAAAGTTACTGTATCAGAAAATTACTTCAAGCCAGGCTGCTGGTAGTCAGAATTACAGAAGATGTGAATTGGTGGGCTGTTAAAGCCTACAGTTTATAAGCATGGGTTGGCTCCTTTCCCTTCTTATGATGCCTTTTACAAAGGTTGCTACTTCACAAATTGCATGCTGCCCCTTGTCTTTTCATCATCTACTGCAACCTGCATCTCAACACGTTGTCTGCTCCTCGCTGCAACAAAGCCCCACATAAACTAAGCCAGGTGTATCAACTGACAGTTTGGCTGTGGCTGAGCTGTGGCACCAGAATTAAAAACAGGTTGGAGCTACTTTAAGAGATGACCACATTTGGTGCTTTCACTGCTTGCAATAAAACTGATTGATACCCTGTCTGGTACAAAGAGAAAGCACTACTGGAAACTGAAATTTCACAAGGGGGAAAAAGGACCAAGAACAGCATTTTTCAAGCCATTTGTCTTTGTGCCAACATAATACTCTTCAAAGACAAAACCAAAATCACAGATTCACAGAATCACAGGATGTTGGAAGGTGTTGGAAGCGATCTCAAAAGATCATCTAGTCCAAGCTCCCCCCTGCCAGAGCAGGAACACCTTGATTAGGTCACACAAGAACATGTCCAGGCGGGTATATACAGATATTGGCAGAGATACTGACAAGAGGAGAGCATCAAACTCAGATTACTCAGAACTAACTTATCTAACACTAACATTAGCATCTGTTGTTTAGACCTTTAATTCTAAAAAAGCCAATGCCAATTTTGCATTGTCTTCAAGATTTGTCATCACAATCTCTGGTAACAGAACTGCTGCAAAAAAATTCTTGTTCAAGCACAATCCTTGAACTGGAAACAGCCATTGTAAATGAATCTTCTAGTTCCTTGAAACTGAAGTGTCTTCTCCACTATCAACATGTGAGATTGTCTCCTACCATCTACGAAAGATTTCTAATTGCATTCCTCTATGACCATATCCAACAATAAGCCACCATTCCAGACAGGAACTTTTTTGCAGTATTCCATTGTGGTAACGTGTTACTATAGAACAGAATCAGTTCTAATTTTCCATATGTAGAGACTGGGCACCTTAGCCACATGCAAGCTGGAAGTATTGGCAGTTTTGGCATGAACATACTCATCAATCACAGTTGATTTAAAATCTAGAGAAAAATCTTTACAGGCTTCTAAGAGACAGTCACTCAAAGACATACACAGGCATAAAATCTATCATAAACAAACTACAGGTGGCAAAAAAAAGTCTCTGCCTATGTATACAACTAAACTATCATTTGACTTTGTGTGTAACTACAGTATTATTTACAGGAAAGCTTATTGCACCATCAGAAAATCTTAGAAAACATATTTTGTCACCTACATCTGTTGTCTTCTCTTTGACTAGGACCAAATATCTCAGAGTTTGACAATATGGCCTACAATCTTCAAGCCTTAAAAATATTATATTCATTTAGTTCTTGAACTATCTAATTTTTAAAGGAAGTTCAGCCTACCACAACATACAATGGCTTCTCTATGTTAAAAAGGACAGCTAAGTGTTCAATTACGGACTGCACCTCCTCCCCACAATCAAAGTATACTGTTACAAGAATCTTAAGAAAGAAAAATTGTATGTCCCTCTTTATTTGCCTGCTATGAAACCACTGATGCTGCTGCTCAGGAGACAAGGTACCTATTAGTCTTCCTTCTTCAGCTCCTACCAGAAAAAAACAATGGTTTTGTTCTACAGTAAAATTACAGGGTAACCTCCGATCACCTGGAATAAACACCCTTTGAACCTGGTATTAATTCAAATTTGTTTGATATATAATTTCTTGTTCTAAATATTGCCTACACTAAAGACAGTATATCAACATCCCTTACTGGCAACACCATAACACCATATACCAGGACAAGGCAGGGGGAGAGAAGAGCTACTATGGAAAATCCCATCACTTTTTAAAAAGTTACATAGCTATTCTTTATCATAAGTATATACAATTTTGGCTATCTATAACTAGAATCATCTTCCTTCACAGAACTATGCTTTAAGTATCTCTTCACATTCTTATCAAGGAAAAATAGACATCATACAAGCATGACGGATGGAGTAAATCCTATCAGACTTTGTGAAAAGGTTGACACTGTATCTCTGAAATTCACAGTAAATATTTTTTCAGAGTAGCCTCAGATTTGGCAGTCTTGATAGGTACTTAATGTTTTTCTTTAAAGAACTTACCCATGTGAGGGAAGTTTGTGATACAGATCTTACACAATTAAATTTTTTTCTCAAACATCCGTAACAAATCCAAAGGAAGAACTGCAGCACAGGAATTAGATAGTTAATTGCACAATAACACTGTGTTTCCTTAATAAAGCAACTCCCATACCTATTTCAGAGCTCTCCTATTAGAGCCATCATACCTGCAATGTATCTGCCTACATCTCTCATCTATTATTCTTAGTGCATCAAAGTCAGAGACAAAGTTTGGATAAGCAATCTTATCTTTTTCAGATCCCTTCTGTCACCCACAAGAGCAAACAGATGGCTAAATACGATGACTAGGATCTACCCACATAGAAATTCAAAGGAAAACAAAGAACTACTCACTTTACAGTCACTGCTCTTTGAGCTGTTCTGAGCACAAGGATGTCAGCTTGCCTTACACTTCCACCGGTGGCCTACAGCTCTGGGCTTACCTGAGCTCTGAATGGCAGCTGGGAGCACGCCATTCGTCCTGGGTCAGGATGAAGTAAAGGCAGAAGCTATACACACCTTTCTCTAGTCATCTGAGAATGCAAAATCACTCTAGGCTTCTACACAAAAGCTGCAGGCACAGACACTCCTGACCCACACATAACTGCTTGTGAGCAAGTGAGCTCTGATGCTTCTAGTACACAACTGCCTTTTCCTCAGTCCTAAGGTGAGCTATTGGCTTTAATTCAACTATATGTTTACGTATATTTACATAAACAAAAAAAAGTTGCATTTTTTGCATGCAATGTTCCTCTTCGTGCTTCAAAAAACATTACAGAGGTTCATATCAACAAAGGCAATACAATCAACAACAAATGCAAAATATTTCAGAATAGCATTTCATTGAAAGACCAGTACATCTATCAGCTCAGTAATGCACAGCACAGAAAAACTAGGAAACATCCTGAAAGAGAAAGGGAAGAAAGATTTCCATTACCTTTGAACTCCTTATATCCCAAGCTTTAACTTCTGGGCTGAACCCTCCACAAATGAAAGTATTTGACTCTGTAGGATGGAACTTCAGCGCGCTGATCCTAAATTCATTTTGACTGCTAAATATCTGCTTCCCTAAAATAAAGTGTGGAGATTACAATTTAAATGGAAAATTAAATATGTTATTCATTACAACCAAGTTTCAAAAATATAGTTTATCAAAGGTGAATATATTAATAGATTTCAAGCACCTGGGGCTACTCTAGTCTACTGAAAATGCAACACTGAACTCACTAATGTCTATCCACATGAAATTGCTCCTGCTCATGGGCCTCTGCACCACTGACTGCTTCCTACTGAAAGGAGAGAACAAGTGGTTTCACACACTTAGGAGGGGAGCTCCAGCGAGGTCCCAATTCAGTCAACATGCAGGACGAAATCTACAAATCTAATGGTTGAATGTTTCCCTACACAGAAGCCAGTCTTTCTTTCAGTGGGATAAAAATAACTAGAACAAAATATTGTCTGTGCAGAAATACCACATCTCAAACTATAGTACAAGTCTTGAGTTGTTTACTTATCTTTCTGTGAAAGTAGGAGTGAAACTTCATCTTTAAAGTAGGAAATAATTTGCATACCATCATACAAAGGCAATAGCTGTTCCCATGGATACACTGTTTCCAACATTTAATTGTGTACGCTGATCTCCACAGGATCCTGTGGTTAGTATCAATTGGATTGTTGACACTTGCAAAGGCAACAGAATTCAGCTAGGTTAATTTATAGGACTTTCCCACAGTCCACTGATTCCTTTCCTCCTAAAAAATTCATGATCTTAATGTACACTCTCCGAAATATAGTTTTTTGAACAGAAGCATGGACCAAGATAAATTAATTTGCTCAGTTTCACAATTTCAACTGTGCTTCTATTCTACATATCACATATAAAGAGCTACATTAAATAAAGTCACTGCTTCAAGACAAGGTACTGCACAAGTAAAAAAAAACCAAACCCAGAAACAACCGATCCTTAAACTACAATGACAAAAGATTCTTAAAATATTAATTATTCTACATTTTCAGCAACTGAGTTGTTTTCAGATAGGCTTTCTTAAACAACTGAAAATACTTTGAGCTAAAAGCATTAGTGACATGTAAATACTTACAGCTAGGTGAACAATACTGAAAATATTTCATATAGATTTTTTAACACTTATTTCATGGTTTAGATCCAATTTATTTGATTTCATCATCAGTTCCATTTTCTCCATCTGCTAAACTCAACTTACACTGTCAAGACATCAAATTATGTATTTATTCATTTTACTTCATCACATGTGCTCTTCAAGCTAGCAGGGGCAGGGAAAATAGACTGCAGGGAGTGTAAGGGAAGGTTGAGTGTTGTTCTATGTGGCTCTGGGTTTTGTAGGGGTTTTTGTTCTTTTTTAAAATTTAAACCCATGCAAGATCTAAAGGGCCCCTCTGTCACTACTGAATGAAAAAAAAATTAATTTAGTCCATAAATTCCTTCCCCAAAAAGGAAAAACAGTCTCAAGGGCAGCAGAGGCTCTACAAGCCATATGCAGTAACCTTCTCTTCCCATGGGAGCTTTCAGTACTCCAAGAGCTACAGAAGGAAAACAAAAGTCTCCACATGGAAGGAAGAAAGTATTAAAATCATCAGTTATAGGAGCAACAAGATATTGCTTTCAAGTACGCCAGTACCAGGCATCATTTGCAGGCTTTAGAGAAAACACATACACTTGCATCATCCACAGCGCTTGAGAAAATACAGAATTTCCCCATGGAGGTTCACTAGGCAGTTTAATAGCACTTTGCTCCCAAAAGAATTTGTTTCCTATTAGTACCTGGCTTAATAAACACTCTGGAAGCATAATCAACAAGTTTTCAATGCTACTACAGCCAGAAATTAATAAAACTGCAGCCTGGCTGTACTAATACTCTCAAACAGCTTTATAAAGGGCCTATCAAGCAGTCACTGTTCTCCATAAAGCGTGTCGTCCAAATGGCATTAGACATATACGTAGGTGATCCAGCCAAACTCATCATCTAACCTTCTGACAAACATTAACTGTTTAACTGACTTTACCAAAGTATGTTTTTACCTTCACAAGACTTTTGAAAATTGCTTTTTCTGTAACGTACAATTTTTTCTTGCCCTTATGCTCCCTACCTAAGACATAAGAAAGCTGGTAGGTAACACACAATCAGAAAAGGTGCCCTCTAAAATCAAGCTGCATTTCACATATTATCTACAAGATCTATTACCTTTTCCATACAAAAAAAGATTGATTTAACATTATTTGTTATTAATCTGTCCACCTTTCAATCTCATCCCCAGCTATTTCCAAGCACTTCAATCATTTGCTCAACATTTTCTCCAGAAACTAGAATTCTCTAATTCTCTACTCCACCTTCCCATTTTAAGACCGAAGCGGGCACTGGGTTTGCCATTTTCTTGTCTTCTACAGCCTGCTATTTACCTAAAAGCTCTCCCAGCACTGAGATCATTCCAGTGTAATTCTGTGAATTCTACATTACAGCATAACACAAAAAAATGCAAACAACTTCAGCATCTTACTCCCTTCACACTCTTTAACCCCGTTTCCTATTTTAACCTCTTTGATCCAGCTATTAACCATGCTAGCTTTTTGAATGGTCTGCGGAGCAATCAGGATACGCTAAACTTAAAAGCTCAGGCTCTCAATACTTTGAAACACAGCTCTCTTTCTCATTCTCTATCACAGATACACAAGTGAAATCCGATCCTGTCTTTTTTTAGAAGCTCAGTAAACAGTGTTCTGAAGTTTGGCATTATTACATGTGTACATGAATTTCATTCTACTGCCACATCAAAGAAAATGAGGAAAAAGTGGAATGTAGAAAAGAAGAGCATGGGAGCAAAGCAGCAGACAAGACTCAGAAGGGGAGGATCACAGCGGTACAGCAAGGAAACACTCCTGAAATTTATGCACAATACACAGAATCTGTATCTGACTGCTTGCCAAAGAAACATGCCTTGACCCAGCAAAACAAACTTTCATAACATTTGTATGAATACATCCCTTCAGCCCTTCTCTTTTAGGCATCAGGACCTCAGGGCTGAAGCACTGAGGCACATTGCACAGTTCTGAAAGCTCCAGCCTCAGAATCTTGGGAATCATATCCATCTGAGAGATGGAAGAGATCACTGTGGGAGATTATGTGGGGCAAAATTCAGTACATTAAAACAATGAATTCAACTTTCAGCCCCTTTCCATACACACTCCGTGCTTTACTACTGTGAGCAGGATTTGCTGCTTCTTGCACTCTAGCTGTGCTGTCACAGAACTTGGCCCCATGGCTTGGGAAATCCAGCTTCAGTGTGTGCTGGACACCCTGTTCTGCCTGTCTGGAAGTCAGTATTTACAGTTAAATATATTTTAGTCTACAATTATTCTGCTTGTTAACATTAAACATCCAACTTTTGGGGGCCTTATTTTATATATTGCAAAGGACGTCCTTTGAGCAAAAGACTCCCTTATCCATAAGAGAGTACATCAGCAAGCTTGTAGATACCTTATTGTGTATGTATTCATTGCATTTTAATTCCTAAATGCAACATAAAAAGAACCAACCAACTCATAGGCTATAGAAAATTACATCTTCTGAAAATCAGTTTGGCTATTTGAGGCAAAATCCATACTACAAATCATTTTCCTGTATGAGAGGTTGCTATTCCAAAGCAGAAAGCAAATGTTTCTCTCAATCTTTAATTTTCACAATTTCTGTAACAACATCTACTACATCTTTGTAGCGTGTTTTATGCTCTTAAAGTGCTTTAATTCAATTCTTCATTCATTAAAGGCTCACCAGTAAAAGACACAGTATGAAAAAAAAATCTTTAAAAAGATCTTGAACATATGTTTCTGCTCCCTTATGCTGCAGCCTACTGTGAAACTGCTCAGCTATGAAATCAGATATTTTAAAGGCTATTTAACATTGTGAATTTTTCACAGAACATCAGCACAGCTCTTGAGCACAGGATACATCTGTAACTGTGTTAGTGGTCCTCAGGTTCACACCCCTACCTGCACAATCCAAAAACGTTTGACTTCCTTACACTAATCTGTAAAGAAGAGCGAACCCTCAGTCTTACAAGGACATGAGAGTAATCTTGCTAAACAGAACAGATTTCCCTACTGTGTTTACAAAAAGACACGAGACAATATATTAAAGAAAAATCTCATTACAGTCTCAATCTCTCTCACACACAATAGGGAGAAGAAAATTAGATTGATCAGATACAATTTGTTCTTAAAAAATCGATGTTGGCTTTTACTTATCCATTTTATCTTGGCGTGCTTACAAATTGCTTTATTACTCTTTCCAAGAACTGAAGTTATACTGACTGGATGTGTTTCCTAATTTTTTCCCCTACGTAGGCACAAGTTTCTGGCTGCTTGAAATACTAAATCATTTTATCTTTTACCCTTGAAAATGTCCCCAAAACAAATGTTATTCTCTCTTCTTATTGCAAGGACTCCCATTTGTGAGTATAAAAAAATAAAATGCTGTTACCTCCTAGCTGGAGAGGGACTGCTAAACAATGTTCAACATATTATTTAAAACTGTTGAATTTTGCGGGGGAATCTTGAGACCTCACACTGAAGATGACTGTATGCATTCAAAAGAAAGAAAAAGAAATTAAAAAATAACCCAAATCAACTGGGCTCCTTTCTGAAGTGTCCTAGAAAAACCTTCATGCATATTAAAACACCACACGGTCTACATAGTACTAGGAAAGAAGGGGAGGAATAGGAGAAGAATGTCACAGCTCTCATGAGGCAATGTTTATGCAGCAGCAGCACTAAAACTCCTATATGAAGAAATATAAATAAATTGACAATAATTATGTCTGTAGAACTACTAAGTCAGAATATAAAAGAAAATACAGAAAAGCAAATTTGGACAATCCTTTTGGAAGGACAGAATTTTTCATTAAGAAACCACCAAAATAATGTAAAATAAAATAAGTTTAAAAAAAACCCAAACCACATTTATGTGACCATGTTATCTTTAGTCTGAACTTTCCTTCAAAACCAACAGCGTAATTTCAGCATCCTGGCCATGGTAATGTGAAAACTTTCCAAATAATGGGAATTTAAATTCCCCATTATAACTTTGAGGAAGTTATATTTGAAACCAAGCTCAGTCCATGAACTAAAATACAACAGCATTTAGCAACACAGGAAATGTGCCAAAATTTCTTGGAACATTCCCTCTGTCATAATATTAAAGAAATGAAAAGTATCTACAATATGCAAATAGTATCAACCCAGCCAATGTTCTGCCTATGCTATTGTACCAATTCATTTGTGACTAATGAAAAATCCACTGATGAATAAAACATATATTTCAAAAATAGAATAGTTATAAATAAATTTTAAAAATACTATTACCCTTCTCAAGTTAGTAGAGCATCTCCATTAAATCTAGACATAAAAGACGCTAGATGTCAAATGTACTTGACCTAGAATTGTTTTAAAAGCAATATTTTTTTCAGTGCTCTCTGAACACAGCACTACTTACTGCTCTGTAACAAAGTGTCCTAAGTGTCACTAGTAGAAAATGACTGTGAGTGTAGTGTTAGTAAAGATGAAAAAACCAGGGAGTCTCACTCCTGCATTATTATCACATCTGTGAAATCTTTCAAAAAGCTTTATTTTTATTGTAAAAATATATATAAAAGTGGAAAAATAATAATAATAAAAAAGCTGCAATCTTTACAGGCAGATCAGCTGCAGTTTTTGGACCTACTAATATTTATGAGACTTCATGTTGCAGTACTGACCTTGTTTCATGCAAACTGCAGCCACAGAACCACTCACGCACGAATAACCTTGAGTTCCTTAAACATTTTATGCATATTTTGGATCATATCCATGGTCTGCAGAATAGGTACAACAGTTTTCAAGAAAACCATATTTGTGGAGAGTCTTAACCTGATGTCCTGATGTTATGACAACAGATGATCATTTAAGGTAATAAATTATTACCTATAATAATTAATTTAGAAGACTTGTACAACAGCATCTGTTTTCATCAAACCAGGACAAGTGAAGTCCCTGTACTTCAGTAATTTAATTTCTTCTCTTTCCCTGTTCTTCATCATAGCATCAGCAAATCATGTAGGTTCGACCTCCAGGGTCATCTAGTTGAAAAACGTACTCAAAGCAGGTCCAGCTGCAGCTGGTTACTTAGGGGTCTGTCCAATGAAGTTCTGAGTATCTCCACATATAGAGACACCACGGACTCTCTGAACATTAGTGTTTGATGACACTTCAGTTGAGCCAAAAAGTTGCCTGTTTCCCTTTGTCCATTTGCCTCTCACCCTTTCACTGCACATCTCTAAGATGAGCCTGGCGTCATCTTCTCAATATACTACGTAAACAATTGCTCATCCGGCCCAGGATGAAGTTGACCTCTTTGCTGCAAGACAGCACTGCTGACTCACAGTCAGCAGCAGGACCCCCAGGTATTTTTCTGCTTTCTAGCCAGGTGAGCACCAGCCTGTTCTGTTGCACAGGATGCAGGGCTTTGCCTTTGTCCCTGTTGAAATTCATGAGGTTCCTATCGGCCCATTTTTCCTGTTTGTATCATCTTAGTTCTTATATATAAGAACTGTCATTAAATACACTTGACAAGGGGAAGAGGTTTGATAGTGTAAAACCGCAGGATAAGATTTCATGGATGTGCCTTCTACACTCACCTCAGGATCTTTATACCAACAATTAACAAAAATTCTGCTTTGTGATTAACACGATTTCAGTGTTTGCTTCTATTATGATGTTGTTCAGGTAACAAAGATTTAAAAAAAACTTGTTCTCACTCCAGAAAATGCAGTATCCTAGGACAAGGATTACCCAAAGTTAAGTCCAAACTTAGAAACAAAATTTGTGGAGAATCTGTTCTGTTCGTTACAGCAATGCTGGCACATTTCTTTGAAGAATCTCATAACTAGCTGTCATCAGACACAGAACAATTATCTAGACCACAATTTTGGTTTAATAGGGCAAAAACTACTTTCCTAACAGAAAACCAACACAAAATGACAAAAAAACCCACCACAGCAGCTCAGTAGCACGCGCGTACTAAGCTGTATTTCAGTCTTTTCTAAACTTTTAGGTTTCTTTTGGTGAAGGACATGTAGCAAGGAACATAGAGCCTTAAAGACAGCATTATTATTTATAAAAACCCACCAGCTTGCATTTACTGCAATTAAACTGTTAGTTCAGTCTAGCAATGGAAATTAAGACCAAAGTCCAAAAAAGTATCTAAAAGTCCACTGTGAAGGAGCAGTTCTGACATCTATCTGAAGCTAATCAAAGAAGAAAGCATCTCAGTACTGATGGAGGAATGAATGATTCAGTGAACTAATGTAAATCAAAATCTTAAAGCTGCCTTAGTGTTTTTCAAATGGAAATGAGGTTTTTTACATCAAATTGATTTGGATTCCAGAGGCAAACTGCTTGCCCTGCTTCTCTGAAAAGAATTGACTACGATGTATGAAAAAAAATAGCGTAACTTCACAACAGACAAGGAAATCAGAACCTGGCCTGTATGCACAGGAAGTCAGAATAAAATTCCAATTACTCATATCATACTTTTCCTAATGACGAAAAGTATCACCAAAAGTCAGATCCAAACATCAATACTACAACTGCAGTTCATAGGCACTACACAGAATCCTGTGCCTTTGAAATAAGGCAGGTATGAGTACCTGGTATTTTCAAGGATCATGAGCATTCATTTTGCCTTCACACATACAGTTTATTTAAGTAATTAGAAATACATAACTCACAAGTCAGTAAAAAAAGAACCATTTGTAAGCTTATCTATTTCCAAACTTTGCAAATGCAATTAGTTACTGTTCTCATTGCATAAAACACTAGAAGCACCTCCTTCTTTTAAATGAACCACTACAATCAACTTAATCCAGGCTACTCTCCCATTACTGGACAGTTAAAGAGATGTTAGAAATTAAGGAGTATGATTAAAATGACATATCTTTGGAATTTGCTCTATGATTTCACAAAATGAGATTTTCCTCACAGTAGTCTCTTCAAATGACTCAGGCACATAAAATCTATTCTACTACTATAAATCCCATTAATGGGAGTAGCCACTCTGTTTAGAATTTGTAAGCGCAACAGACAATATCCCCTTGGATTAGCAAGATTCAGTTATCTATGAGACTAGAAATGAGAAGATTGCTGCAATGAGACTGGAAATAAAAAAAATAAATAAAACTTTCAGTAAGTCTGCCAAAATTAATGACTTGGTATATTAGCCTCATGTACTACATCAGATACATAAAGCTCTTTTCCCCGTTACAAAACCTGGATATTCTTGAAACATCAATATTCAATAACTGTGACATATGTTTTACATTCCCAAACTACAAAAGCTCCCTTCTAGCTATGATTGAATTTAAATACTTCTGGCATGACAAATGTTGAGAAAAATAAATTCTTAAGAGCATGGAAAAGAATCTTCTTGTCATGTGAACAATATTCACAAATTTCCTTGGCCACTTTCCCAGTCCATCTGAACAGGACTTCTGCTCTCCAGATAGTCACCTAAAATGTATTTCTTACTTTTACATAAGAAAAAACCTTCCTAGACCTCTTGTCTAGGATTACCTCATGTAATTTTGGTAAGGATTTTTGTTGTAGTCTTACCAAAAAATATTGCCCCTTTGCAAGAGTTACATATTTAAATATGTTAAGAAGAAAAAACAAACATTGCATCTCTTCAGTTGACACGGTACTTTTTTAGGTCTAATCACTTATATACACAGGGATGCTCTATTATGTCCAACGCCAACAAATGTTGCTGTATGCATGCTGATAATATACATAA
Organism: Zapornia atra; assembly: GCA_013400835.1. NCBI lineage: Eukaryota > Metazoa > Chordata > Aves > Gruiformes > Rallidae > Zapornia > Zapornia atra. Next base: position 146,020 of record VZTU01018023.1, read on the forward strand.
AGGAGAGAAGAAATATAGCTGACAGAAGCACTTTAGTTTGGGAAGAAGACATGAGGAGAGACAGCAACCAGGAAATTAGTTGTTAAGGTCAAAACAATGAAATCCCAAATCAAATTCACCACTACATCAAAGCAACATAGGTTCAGTCTCAAGGTTTCATACCAGAATTTGTTTCTATACTCCAAATCAAAGGCCTAAAAAGAAAATCAAACTCTAAAAAAAAAATCACCCAATTAATTTAACGTACAAGCTTAAACCCAACCCAACTGAGAACGAGGTACAAGCCAATGTTTAAATTAACTATGTGTATTAATTTTACTGGTCAGCCTTAAGAGGCTCTTCAAATGCTTTACTGAATGATGATGACAAAGCATAAAAATACACATTTCATTCTGTTCATCTGTGCAGTATCTGACAACAGATATTACATGTGATCTTGAAGTTAAGGATATTTCAGTCTTTGTAAGTATGTTCAGCTACCCTTAATTGCTGAGATTATTATTTATTTTTAGAAGAAAGAATAAGGCTAACAACATCAAAAGTTATCTGTAGTCAATAAAGATAGGACTATAAGATGCCATTATGTGACCTTTACCTGTTTCTACATCTGTTAAATACAGCATTGAATCAAAGCCCCCACTGAGGATCCTTCTTCCACAAGATGACCACTGAGCAGCTCGAACAGCACAGGAGTGACAGGAATATGTTTTTAAACAGCAGCCTGTATCTACAGCATCCCATACCTTAAAAAGAAGGAGAAGGACAACTATAAAGAATCACAATTTTTTTTTCAATGTACTGATAGATACAGCTATAGAAAATCATTTTGGCTGAGAAAGCTTTGCATTCCAAAGTTGTATCTGCTAGGCTGTAAAAGTCTGTTTGAAATAATTGCACAGTTGATTACAATTAGGGCATTTAATTAACAAGGCAAAAATCAGCAATACATTTTTATGACTTGTATTATTTCTTGAAATATCTACCTTGCTCTCAGTGGCAATTCTGGTGTACTTTCCCAATTGTAATGCTGTCCTACCTCTGCGCAGAGATGTCTCTGAATACATTTTCCCTTTAAATCATTTATCTTCCAACTTTTTGTCTCTATCATAACTTTCTTTCCAACAAGTAAGAAGAATCCTAGCATATGACAGCTTTTACATCTGTCTATAGATAGGCTATTACCATATTTCTCACTCGGTTTGTAATTTTAAGTAGGACTTTACCTTAACTTCACTAAGGAGGCAGATAAGAATATCATCATGAAGCTACATGGCGATTTCTAAGGACTAGAATAAGTCCTCTCATTTTTCACTTTTTTCTGGACAAAATTCCATTGGTGTTGAGCACTTCTGAAAATCCTATTCTACTAGTTACCCAATTTTTTCAAAGTATGGAACAGCTAATATTTTAGGAACATAAAAAGTCCTGCTCATATCAAAATCCCATCCTTTTCATGGTGCTCTTTTTGTCTCAGTTTTAAGGCAATATTAGTAGTTTAGCAAGAAATGGCCCATATAAGGATCCAGTATGCTTACTTCTGTGAAACAAGGCTAAATATCAAAACTGTTTTCCTTACGAATATTCTGCTTCAGTAAAAGCTGGATTATAAAATATCTTACGATTGTGTGATACAATACCTGTCGAGCTGTCTAATAAAATGGATACCAAATGCCATAACCACACCAGTAAATCCCCTGTTTTATTACTTCAAGTATTAGTAGTACAAATAAATCAACATTTTGACAGTGCTTCATGATAGTTTTATTGCTGTTTCAGTAAATGCAAAGCAGCGTATTGCTTTAAAGTCACCATTTTACTTCATGGTACTTCTCCCTGCGATTAGTCATGATCATGCCACAAAAATTTGCAGGATGAGAATAACACTGGCTATGAGCTTAGAAGGTCTTTCTGAATTTGATCTATTCTAATCAATTTCTCAACTCTAAGTGTTTATATAATGTGGGGAACAGACTAGGCAGTTAACAGAATACAAAAATTTGACTTGTTTTAAAGTGAGATCAAGTTCAATCTTCATGTATGTAGACAGAAAAGCACTGAAGTTAGTACCAAAATGAAAGTGACTGCATGTTTGTGCATTTTAAAGGATGCTAAAAAACAAAACCAACTTGGTAAATCAGAAAACATAAGTAGATGTTTGCTTTCTTGTGGCAACAGCACAATTCACAATACAAGATAACGTAAAGGGGGAGGAAAAAAAGCTTTTGGTAACGTATATTTATCTTCAATTATATTTTCTTCTTACTGGAGAAGAAAGACTCTCTGATGATATCATTATTATATAGTCCACACTCAGAAGAAAACATTCCATTACAGAAAATTATTTTATCAAAGTATCTTTTAGCACAGAGCGCAGTTCTGCAATACAAAGCAACTAATTATCATTAATTACTTCAATAGTCAATTAACACTGGAACCATGATGGCCATACCCCAAGTGTTCGACCCTATCCACAAGAAAAGAAATCAGGAAAATTTTAATGTTAAACTGCTTTTGAAAGAAAGTTTCACTGCTTTAATGTGTTTTAATTATCATTTCAAGCTTCACAATATTAAAAAAAGGTTTAATTGTGTCTTGGAGGACTTTTAATATGAGGAAGCTAATGAATGAAGCAAGATGAAAAGAAAACCAGGTGGCACATGCTTCAGATATTTTTCTGTCATGTTTTAGTGATTATGTATGAAAACTCAATTTTCACAAGAAGGATAAAGAAAAGCAAGTTCAACAGCACTTCTGAGTTCCTGCTTGATTAAAATAATAGCTGTACAAATGAAACAAGTGCACATCTTCCTCCATTATGTGAAAAGGAAAAGATGACCAACTCTCATGGATGAGATCCCTGACCATGCACAAGGGACAAGTTACCAAGTTTCTCCTCACTGTTATGCTTTCCATCAACTCTTTTTGCTCAGGTTATGGTGGTGCTGCAATGTCTTCTGGAATTAGAGCCATGCAGGCAAGGCAGTCCTGACTGATGAAATTCACTTAGTTTATTGCCAATTAGCATAAACTTTCAATAACTGATTCAAGTATAGAGGAACAAAGACCAAGAGTTAAATGAGCACTTAAGGGAGCACCTTATCTCCCTAGGCCCCACATCAGCACTTCTCTCCTAGTCCTGCCCCAGCTTCCCTTTGTCACCAGGCATTACACTTGGTCCCTTCCATGTCCCTTTGGCAATACAATAGCCATCGCAGGAGGCTGGGGTCAGGGTCTAGAGATTTCTTGTTGCCTCTCCTTGCTTCCTACTCTTTTCATCCCTTGATTTTTGCTTCTTGCTGCTTTTCTGCAAGAAGTGACAGAGATGTTAACTGTGGTACCCCCACAAATGGAGAATCTACCCAGGAAAGATGCTTCAAATCCCATCAAAGGATCATCACAAACCCACCGTCATCTATGCATTTTCTCAGAGTTTCCTATGTTGTTTCCTGATCCCGTGGTATGGCATTTCTACTGTTTAATCATAATAAGGGGGAAATGTGGCTAGAGGGAGAGTTTCCACACACTCCATCCAAAGCTTCCGATGAATGCCTACTCAGTAGTGGGTGCTCACTCTGCACAGGCAGCCGCTGCCATTAAAATGGGAGGAAGAGGGTTGCAAAGGGATGAGTCCTTGGCATGTGAGTTTGCCTCTCTGCCAAACACTCAAGGGGCCGGATTAGCAGACTCTCTAAAATGAAAGACATTTCAGGGGTTTTCTTTCAACTGAGACAGACAAGTGCTTTCAAGAATAATTTCTGTCAAAATTACTTTTCTCTAGTTTGTCTTCACTTTTCCCATGTGCTTTCTCAAACCAGGATGGAACAATAAGACTGAAAGACTGCATGGGTGTAACCAGCAGAGTCAATGAAATAAGCTGCATCCACACAGAGCATCCAACATGATGCCTGAACCCAGAGGCACAGGGTTTTTTTAGATTACCAAGGTAAATAATAAACAGACACAAATCAACTGGTTTAGAGCATGGCAATTCCCCAAAGAATACAGAACTAGGTTACAATATAGCCACCAGACTTCAGTTTCAAAAGCAATTTTTTTCAGGGCTGGTACAAAACAGAGGAGAAGACAGTCCCCTAGGAACTAGGGCCATGAAAAACTTCCTGTTTCAAGTGAGTGAAATTATTGATCATGCCTTCTCTGCCAAAAAGGATCATGAATTACAGACTTTTTACCAGAAGAGAATCGCAAACTCATTCTTCTGAATGGCATCTCCATGTGAGCCTAGAAAAAGGATTTGTATCAAATAGTCTGAGGTAGAAGGTAAAGGCCACTTAATTTTAAAAGTCATGGTTATAAAAACTACAGCTTAAATTTAAGTGTTTTTTAAGAATCTAATTGTCTTAGAACTATTTTGAAAGTTGTATTTTAAATACAAAAGGCTGCTGAACTATAAGCATGCCTAGTAATAAATACCTTCAATACAAGGGTTTATAAAATAAACTCATAGATTTACATATAATAAAGGCTTACATATTTAGTACATAATAGATTACTCAGGTAGGGGGAACAGTTCGCTAAAAAAATTACACAGGCTGAGATACATACCTCCCTTCACAGGCATTTAATCATGTGTATCAAGTATTACAGGATTAGATGCTATGATGCATCTGTCAAAGGAAGACAGATTTATATTCATTTATTTTTACCAAGAGGTGAACTGTTTTAAATGTTGTTGCTTGACTTCAAAATTCAGCTCTTACAGTCAGTATTATTTCTAGATGAAACACTAAATTCTCATTAAACCTGAGGTCGCTCTTTATCTTGTGACATCAGATGTTATTTTAATTGCTGAGCTATAAAGTTAAAAGCACAAATTTCAGCCTGCTACTTGAAAATATTGCTTATTGCCACACATTTAAGCAATGTTTTCATTATAAACAGTAACCAGTCCATCCTTTCCCTTTATAAAGAATCCCCAAACCAATGAAATATGCAACCATTAGGAAAAACACTCATATTACTGAATTACTTTCCCTAAATCTACAATTACAAACTAATGAATTCTCCAATATTTGAAAGAAACAAACAGCCAAGACTCAAAGCTTTAAAATTAGCTAGTTATTTTCAAAGATTTTCTTCAATGCCTTTCCAGCATTAAGGTATCATGAACACTTTAATTGCATTTTTTTCCAATTTTATTAAAACGGGCTTTAATGTGTCAAGCTGGTTCATATTTCACTACTAGTTCTTACTCTTCTGTACTTAACCACTTATAACATTGCCTTTCCATTTCTTTTCCATCATCTACTTTCATTTCATTTCCTCTCATATTACAGAAAGTATGGCGATTACATAGTTATCTGCCAGGATTAATACATGGGGCCAAAATGGCAGGTACAAAGAGCCAAGTGACAAAATTATACTAAAGATTTCTTTACAAAGGCAATTTTCTTTTTACTTTCTCTGAGGCATGCTGTAATTCACTTGCTCCTCCATGTTCTTCATATATCTGGAAAAAAAAAAGGCTTCAGAAATTGATTGCTTTCCTGTGCAGCTCAGGAGAGTTGTGAAAATACCATAACTGGAATTTTAGCTAATATAACCAGAACTCCTCACCTCCAAGATCAAAAAGTTCACAAATCACGTAAGCAACTAAACAATATGACAGATGAGATTTATTGTAGATTATATGCTTCCAGGTCCTATTTTGTGACTGAAAGCTCTCAGGAAAACAGCTCCTGCAAATAAAGTACTTTGGGTTGAAGATAATAAAAACTCTCCTGGTAAGTCACAAAAGAAAGCAAGAGAGAGTAAGCATTTGACACTTGAGTAAATAGCAGCCACAGAAGAACATTCAAGGGGTCTGCTATGCTATCAACAAGCTCATAGGACACAAAAGAAAGGCTTTTATTTTACTGACCATTCAAACCATGCATTCATTCCTAGAAAAAATCACAGCAACAGAAGCAAAGTAACCGAAGTAATGTGAGAATTCACCTAGAATATGAAGACTTTGAGCACATCTCTTCCATTGCCTTTCTACAATTATCTATAACACATTTGCCTCCAAGCAAATTACATTGCAGAAAAGAAAATATAGCAGCCTCACTTTTGGAAAGAGGAAGGTGCATCTATTCAGTCACTAATTGCACAGTGAATCCAAGAAGAATGATTTAATTGTGATAAATTAGAGGTTGGAAGCAAGTATCAGGAATTAAGTTGTATGCGTTTTGAATTTGCATGCACAAAGGAACTACAGTGGAGCCAATCAAGAATACTAAACAAGAAATTAATTTCTGGAGCATGCATAACAAAAAAAACCTTTTTTAATGGATCGATTGAAGTTAATTTCAACATAACATCCATACTAAAATAACCAAACTCTTCCCTCTCAATTTTGCCCCATTGTGCCATAGTTCTGTAATTACCAACTTCCTCTGTCAGTTGCTCCTACTAAATGAAGGATAGCAAAAAATCAGCTTCACAGAATGGTAGGACTTGGAAGGCACCTCTGGAGATCATCTAGTCCAATCCTCTGCTAAAGCAGAATCACCTAGAGCAGGCTGCACAGGCCCATGTCCAGGCAGGTTTGAATGTCTCCAGTGGAGACTCCACAACCTCTCTGGGCAGCCTGGCCTGGCACTCTGTCACACTCAGAGACATTTTTCCTCATGTTCAGACAGAACTTCCTGTGTTCCAGTTTGTGCCCACTGCCCCTCGTCCTGTCAGTAGGCAGCACTGAGAACAGTCTGGTTCCATCCTCTAGACATCCACCCTTTAAATATTTATAAGCACTGATCACATCCCCTCTCAGTTTTCTCCAGGCTAATCAGCCCCAGCTCTCTCACCCTTCCTCACATGAGAGATGCTCCAGTCCCCTCATCATCCTTGTTAGTCCTCACTAGGTGCAGGACCCTACACTTGTGTTAATAATAATTTCCAACTTTTTGATTAATCTAAATACAAAGATGGCATTTAAGAAACATGCTTGTTCAAGGATGATGTGAGATAGCACGAAGTTACAGAAAGCATGAAGAATTACACTTCGGCTAGAACAGATGCTGCTCCTTTCACGCTGCTCCACAGACTCATGAAGCTGAAGGGATGTCACCTTCTCCTTTCTGTTTTCAGAATAACATTGCTCACTGGTGTGTCTCAGGGAGAAAATAACTGATTTTTTTTCTTTCTCTTTAACTGCAGAACTGAATTTGTCTCTGAAATTTGAACATGCCATATCTGCTAACATGCTTAGATTCAAGGTAATGATACTCCCTGAACCATACTGCTTTTCTGATCTTATCAATATCTAAATACTGTGCTTTCTAATAAATACAGTAAAGAAGAAAGCTCCCCTCCTCCACATACTATCTGCAGAAAATGATGTCTTTTCTAGTTTGCAAAACAAGCTCAGAACTGTAACTTAAAAGGTTCTTCACAAGTCAGGGGGCCAGAGGGCAGAGGTAGTCCCACAGAAAAATTACAAAAACCTGCTGCTGCTGCTGCTGCTTCAAATTCCCCACTTGGATGAGATGCAGCTTCAGGCAGGATTGCAAGAGGTGAAAGTGCCCCTTGGGTGTCTCTAACCAACAGCAGTAAGGATAAGAAGTCACTCATGAGCGCACATACATTCTCTGTTTGTAGGACTGAGACAAGAGAAAGTCAGGAAAAAAGCAACACGTAGCTGAACAGCAATCAATAGCCAAGCATGAGAGTTGGTAGGTGTGCCTATGCCTCTCCAAGCCACCGTGTGATTCACAAAAAACCTCATCTTGAATGGCTATGTAATATGTATAAGTTCCTAAATATAATATGTATAAATTCCTGGAGTACAGGAAGATTTAGAATGTTTCATGGTTGTTTGAATTAGTGTTTTCTTAAAATAGCGAGTTTTAGTAGAAGGTACAATTTGTTGAAAGTAGAATCACATAATGGATTGCTGTTTTCTCTCTGATTTGCCTAAACTCTGTAAAAACTAAGAGCTAAGTTTTAGGAAAATGCAAGCTTAGAGTGTAACCTCCAAGTGCTAACAAACTTGTTTCCATAGAATTCTGAAAGATGTAAATGGATGTTCAGATTGTTAAAGAGCTTTATGACATTTTGGGCATACCGGCTTAATTTGTAAACCAAGTGTCCCAAAAGAAAGAGTTTTTCAGCAGGATTCTGTAAAGCTAGATAAAGCTAACACATTTTCAGATTCGCTGAACACTTGCTCCAGGAATGTTTAAAAGTGTGCTAGGGAACATATTTTAAATGACATCTATCTTCCTAATCTAGACAGAGTGTAAGAAGTATATATCAACACTGTCATTTGAGCAAGCACTTACAGATTTCATCTAGCTTTCTTCTTGCTGCAGACATAACTCAAAACACTATTATCTTACTTATCCAAAGCACAGGACTAGTGGCTGATAAAAAAAGCCAACTTTACTATTGCTTCAATATCTGAATAAGCATTTGCATTTGGATAGTTCATCACTAGACTATCCTCACTACTGTAGAAACAAGGAAAATGGAAAGTAGCAAAATATAAGAAATTCAATTAGCTGAGACAGCCAGCATATGATGTCACTTTTTATTATTAAAATTTTTGGTGAAGAAAAAACATATTTTGCAAGTTCATTTATCAAACCAATGAGGTGGAAATTCTTTCACACACACACATACAGAATAGAACAGTACATTAGGTCTTAAGATTGCTCATCTTATGTAAGGGTCTTTATTCAGGCAGAAGCATTTCAAGTTATAATACTAGTAGCATACTGCTTATCAAATTAGCAGCAGTACCACTAGAAATTAGTCGGTGGAATGGAAACAATTTGCAAATATATCAACAAGCTTTAACCCTAGTGAATCCAGCAACGGCTGAGTTAAGTTCTAGCACTGCATTTAGCTTCAGGGGGCAGTACTAACATACTATGCATGCCTATGAAATACATTTCCAATTATTTGGTGTGTTTTTACTTTAATCTTCCCTCTCACAGAAACTCAGCAGCCCTTTCCCCAAGGAAGGCTCCATAATCGTTAATTGTGAAGCTTCATTTGGGTGGTTTTGCTATTAACAGGGGGAAAAAAAACCCCAACTAACCAAAAACTAATCAAAAGTGTACTTTCAGCTGCCAGCATCCTATAAACAATTTTAAGAAACAGTAACAGACTAAGATAAAACATTGACATTTGCAGCTTGCAAGGGGAAAGACAAGAGAAGTAAAATAGAATGTTGTAAAAAGAAAACAAACCCCCCACACCTCTATGGCAAGCACTATCCATCTCATTACATGTAAGGGAAAGTTCTTGGTAAAGCTTTAATAGAGAGAAGTACTACATTTAACCTAAGCTTGCCTGTAGGCCATCTGCTCTTGGAAATATACCTCAAGATGCCATATTTCAAAAGCTAACTTGTAGCACTAGGAAAATCTCATCAGCCAATCAAAGCTGGAATGATAAATAATTTTGAAGTATACAAAATGGCTGGGGTTTTGCCAGCGTAAATAATTAATGTAGCCCCTATGAGAGCCTTTCAAGTCAAAACTGGCGAACAGAACTCTTAAGAAAGATGTAAATTATAAAAACAGGGTAATGATAAGACACTGAGCAAGACTGATGTAAACATTCCACAGACATTTCTATTAGAGAAATTGTAAATAATATATATTATATAATATATTCTCATATATCAAAAGCTAAAGCTTTACTCCACGCGCCGTATTTTTCTCAGGACATACTCATCTCACCTGCAGATATTTCTCTTCCCCTCCCCTTGATTCAGAAATGGAAAAAGTAAAGAAAGCACTGAGACTAGTGAACTCCTATTTCTTGGATGTTAATCATATCTGGAATTACAGAAAGAGAGACAAGACGGATAGCGTGGACAAGGCATTATTCCCATTTGGTGGTTTCCAGTATCCTTTCCCTGTTAATTACATACAGTTTCTGGACAAACAAGCTCAATCCTCCAGTGTCTCACAGCCCTCCCAGAGGGAGGCCTTCTCTTTCAGATGTTTGGGTAGCACGTACACACACACATTTCCTGTCCAGATGAAATGTTGCTAAACGTTGACAAGCAACGCACATGCTGATGTTGCAACATAAAACATCAGAATGCTAATAACATATTTAAACGCTCGATTAAAGTAAATACACCTGGAGTATGACATAGTTATTCAGAAACAGGCCTGCTGCCTTTATAAAATGAAGCTACAGATTCAAATTAGTTTGTTTATAAAGGATGTTTACCTGAAACTAACATCTCTGTGCTGAGAACTGGAATAAAACTGTCAAAGTATGAACAAGCTCAGGGTGAAATTTTGGCCTGCCAGGTCATTTACATGAGAACACAGTCAAAAGTTTCAGTTATTCAACAGCAATAATATCTGAGCGCTTTCATGACACAGCAACTCATTGTAAAATTTCCTTCTTGTTATGGCATATCTGTAGCTGTGCTTGTTGAGCTGAAGTTGTGCCAGATTTAGAGTGAACTATTTCCATTCAACACCTGGGCTTCACAAAAATAACAAAGCTGAACAGGCACTTTCTTTCTGACTATTTGCACAGAATAGCACAAGCACCGCATATGTAATAATCTACCTCTTCATAACACCTAGTGAGTCACACATACACATGAAATAAAGAGTGCATCATGAGAAATCCTCCTCTTAGAAGTCAAATCAATTCAACATACATTGTTATTTCACCATGCAGATGCAGTTTTGTGAAAACCAGTTGCTACCTTATTATTGATGGGAGAGATAAAATATTCAGGTGTGGAAGATATATTGCATACAACAATATGGAAAAAAAAATTCTAATAATTCCTTTATTTGCCAGAATGGTAACTTAGAGTGCGTATATGTAACAAACAGAGGAAAAAATCTAAGGACATTTTAAATTGTGCTGCTATAGTCCATTATGAAGTGCAATTATGAGAAGGTAAAATTATTTCAGTGCAAGTCCTCAGAGAGGCCATTAAGGTGCCATTAAAAGACCATTATAATGTTTAACTTCAACAGTAAAGCTACTTCATTACAAGCCATACCATCATTTTAAAGAGAAGCAGGCAATTCTCACCAAAAAGAGGTATTCTAATTCAAAATAATTATATCATCCTCATTTCGGGTCTTTTATTTGCAATTTTAAAGTTTGTTAACTTTCTGCTAGCTTATGTAAAAATTAAGATTCAAGCATTCCAATTTCCAGATGTGTTGGCACTTAAAAGAGTCATTAATGCCAATGAAAGTTAAGGGTAGGGGGTTAATAAACTTTAAATTTTAGATTGAGTTTGAAAATTTGGATTTTTATCTCTCACTGTTAGAGCATCTACTATAACTTACCCTCCTAACGGAGGGAATATTAACATCACTATTAATTTCTGAGTAAGTAACTAGTGGTTTCATACATATACCATGTGAGTATGCAGCTAAGAACAATTAGAAAATGTATTTATGACCAGCCACTAAGCATTTGGGTCTGGAAAAATAATGCAAACTGACACTTCTACATTCATTAAATACATAGTGACTCTTCACCTTTAGCCACTGAAAATAGCTCCTCTTCCCAAGAGATTCCCTAACCTTCACTTCACTTGCCACCAGAAAGCTCATTTCCCTCAAAATCAGAGTAAGTCATCCCTGCAAAAAGTATGGGTTATTTCAGGTGCCCTTACAAGGGGAATCTAGCAGCTACTCTGATATGGCTCTGCCACAGTGAAGTGACTGATGAATAGTTTCACAGACAGGAGACATGTTAGAGAGAGCTCTCTGGGCCTCAGCATGTTGTGACACTGCAGCGCACGTGATGTGTACAGAGTGGCACCCTCTCTCCAGGCACCAGCACAGCCACAGCACAACACAAGTGATTTGCAGCCAAACACAGAGCAGACACATCTTCCTATGGATGAGCAGGGCAGAATCTGACACAGGCACCACTTGGCAGAGGCGTTCAGGGGAACAATAACCAGACATTTTGTTACTAAAGATGGGTTTTAAAAGGGTACTGTTAGAAAATGTGCTATTAAGCAGCGATAATCAACAGTATCTCAAAAAAAAAGCAATACTAACGTGCATTTTAATCAGTTTCAGTTTTCAGAACTGAAAGAAAGCCCCAGTGGGGACACAGACTATACAGCTACCTTAAACCAACTGTCAAGTAACGTCCTTTTTTTTAAATCACTTTTTATGGATCCCTTAGAAGTAATCTGTGTTCCCAAGGATCCAGTAATCACAGGCTTAAGACATTACTACTACCTATTAAATGATGTTTTTAGAGTATGATTACATTACTGAAGTACAACTGCTTCTGCACAAGCTCTGGCCTATCATTTGTCATAAGCATACTTCATGTTTGAACCCCTCACACAAAATAAATGAAAATTGATTAACTTGAAGAGTAGTTGATTTTCCAACCCTATAATTACATGCTGAAGTTGGGAGGGGGGTGATACATGGTACCAGTGCATCTTGCTTAAGGCATAAATTATTCCACACCATTTAGAAATAAAAATTTTTCTTCCCAGCCAACTCAAAATAAATGCTTCAGAACCTCCAATTCAGGTAGAAGGATGTTGTGGGGAACTGTGTCAAAGGCCTTACAGAAGTCCAGACAGACAACATCTGTAGCTCTTCCCTTGTCAATTGATGTAGTCACTCCATTCTAGAAAGCCACTAGGTCAGGCAGGACTTGCCCTTGGTGAAGCCATGCTAGCTCTCTAATCACCTGCCTGTCCTCCACATACCTTAACATAGTTTATAGGAAGAAGCCAGGATCTGTTCCATGATCTTCTCAAGCCGAGGTGAAGCCCATTTTAAAAATGTCTGCAACATTTCCCTTTGTCCAGTCACCAGAGACTTTACCTGACTGCTGTGACTTTTCAAATATCATGGAGAGTTGCTTGGTAACTACACCAGCAAACTACCTCAAGACTCTGGGATGCATCTTCCCAGGATGCATCTGACTTATATATACTCAGGTTCCTCAAGTGGTCACAAACCTGATCTTGTCTTTACAGTAGAAGAGACTTTGCTCCTCCAGTCCCTGTCTTGCAGTCCATTCACTCAAGAGGTCTGAGAAGAGAGGTTGCAATTGAAGACTGAGGCAAAAGTGTTCCTGAGTACCTCAGGCTTCTCCTTGTTACCAGTTTGCCAGTCATGTTCACTGGGGGAGGGTGATGGTTCACTTTCTTTGACCTTTCTTTTCTGGATGGCCTATATATAGAAGTCCCTCCACTTATTGACTGGCCCTACTGACTAATCCTTGCACATCTGGAATTTTGCTTTCCTACAATTCAGGGCCCTGATTTTATTAATCCTGACCCATATCCCTCAGGTCCACAAACTCCACTAGTGCATGATGACTGCAGCCCAAGCTGCCTCCAATTTTGACATCATTGATTTGTTCACTTGCACTGGTAACCATCAGATCCAATATCACATCCCCTCTGCTATGGCCATCTATTACTTTCCTTAAGAAGTTATCCTCAGTACAGTACAAGAGTCACCTGGATTACCTATGGCTTGCCATGCTTCTTTTCCAGCAGATACTGTTGTGGTTGAAGTCCTACCGCAGGGAGAGCCTGTGAGGACAATGCCTCCCGTAGCTGGCCTAAGAAGGCATTGGCAATAGGCTCCCCTTGACCAGACAGCTTGTAGTGGACACCAACCACTAGGTTCCCTTTTTCTGCCTCAGTCCCTCATTCTTTCCCATAAGCTTTCAGAGAGAGCTTTTCACACTCTAACCATTTCTTGATGTGGAGAGCAACCTCTCTTACCCTCCTTTTCTTACCTGTCCCTTCTGAACAGCCTGTAACGACTGACAGCCATACTCCATTCATAGGATTTGTCCCACCATTTCAATAATGGTAACTAGGTTGTAGCTTTCTAGCAGCACAGTGGCTTCCAACTCCTTCTGTTTGTAGTCAATGCTGAATGTATTGGTGTAGAGACACTTAAATTGGGCTGTTGGCCATGTCACCTTCTTAGAGATTAACTGCCTTTGAGGTACTTCATGGGTGTTTCCCTGTTGGTTCCTGTTACCTTAGAAGCCCCTGGCTCATCTCTATATGGCTTCAAGTGTGCTCCAGTGTACACAGCACATCCCTGAGCAACAGGCTGAGGGATGAACTTCTCACCAGCTGAGGGGATGAACTGCTGAGCGGGCAACAAAGAGAAGCACTAACCCAATTTATTGTTCTTTAGACATTGTCTGAATTTCTCTACAGGAATGACTTTCATCCCAAGGGGAAGATATAAACTAAAATTTGAGGAGACACGTTGAACAACCAGAGAACTGTCAAATTTTACCATCTATTTAACCTATAATCAAGTTGGGCAGGTACAGAGTAGTGTGAAAAAACAGCTTAGTTTCTGGTAATACATGTTAGAGCATAAATTCATATGTTGGCTAGATGCTATAGTGTAAATCTGTTCAACACACAATTACGCAGTTTCTAGAAATTTTTATCAGTTAAATTTCTCTACAGCGTTAAAATTGAGAGAAAAATGACATGTTTATTTTCATTACTCTTATGTATCTTTTTCCTACATTGCCAAGTGAAATCTTCACAGTTACAGTTTCCTTCCTTGAAACCAAAACATCATTATTAACAAAATTCTCTTGAAACCATTTTATCTTGCCTGCTCATTTAAATGCATCAGGAAATTACACTGATAGACTTTCAAAACACACTGATTCCTTCTGCAAAATCCCATATTTGTTAGAATGTTTTATATCACATGCATCATCTTAAAAGGCACCAGAAAATTGCAGCTGTTTGTAGCAAAAATTCTGCACGCAAGGAGATCAAGATCTCCAAATAAACTGATCCTTCTTCTGACTTTTATTTTGGCACACAGCTAGAGTTTTCACAGTTCTTTGTTCTTAAAAAGGAGATATTCCAAAAGAATAGAGATGCAATTGAAGTAAAAGCAGCAGTTTTTTTTCCCCTTTCCCCTATCCTGCCTTTTGCCCTATTCCAAGATTTTGGAAAATACTTTTCATTGATATCAGACCACTCCAAATATAGCCTCGTTGGCTAAAAGCCCCTTAACGGCCAGCAAGATGTGTGCAGCACAGCAGTGTAGCTGGCAGTAAATGCCCCTGAACAGAGATGCCAGCTCCTCAGACCAGTTCAGCATCCTCTGTACTACACAGCTCCCTCCACTGCCTGTTTCAACATAAACTCTGCACTACCAAGACCTCACATGAAAGTAAGTGAATTGTTCACGTTGCACACAGCACCTGCTCATCAATCTAAAAGGCAGGGAAGTAGCCTTCTCTGAAAACAATACTAAACTAGACACACTGGGAACTGAAAAAGTTGAACATATATTAAGGTGGTGTAGGATCCATGTTATCATAGATTTGAAGATATTTGATTTTTGGTTTTTTTTTTGATAACCAGATGAATAAGGACTGCCCATCACAGCTTGTAGGAGCTGTGTTACACAATGAGAAACAAGCTGGAGTGGTATTTCCTTTGAGAGGAAGAAATATCAGAGCCACCTGGCAGCAGAGCAACTTTAACAGCCTGATTCACTTCCACAGAAATGGCCTTATCCTGCAGGAGTTCAGAAACTGGGGTGAAGGGAAAAAAATAAAAAGACTGCAAGCTCACTATTTGATTAAGTTTAAGCAGTAAAGGTATTGAAATAAAAGCAGATTTTTTTTATTTCCCAGAGTGGAATCCAGTTTGAGAAATACAAAACTGATTATTTAAGTGACACTAAGGATAAGACTAAGCTTTAGTTGTAGCAGAGACAACTTTGTACTAGAATCAGTTTAGCCAGAACAAGAGACCACTGAAAAAGGTAATTTATTTTGATAGCTTATTTAAAATTATAATGGATTTTTTTTAACTGCTCTGAAGAATACACCTAGTCTGAAGGCTACTGGGATTTTTCTCCATAACATAAGGTGTTATCTGGCAGGATGGATGTGCAGTACAGGCGCCTCCACCTGTTCAAGTTGGTACCTTTACTGAGCTATTATTTTTACGTGCACCTAAGAATTGTGGAGAAAAATGGAGAAAACATACAGAAAGTTTGTGGTCCAAATGAGAAAGGTCTCTGGGTACAAGGTTTGGTTTCTTGCTTGCCCTGGAACAAGCTGCTATGTACGTTGTAAATATTACGCCTTCTAATACACACAATGCAATGCTGTATGTGAATTGAAGTGTGTACTTCCTATGTAAATTAAAGAGCCTCCAGACAACAACTCCAAGCACAAAGCTGCCTTCCGTAATTCTCACTTATGATTCCTCTTTGGGATATCAGCATAATGTCCAAGTCCATTTCCCACAGGAATTCCTGAGCAGTTGGGTCTCCACTGAATGGCTGAATGCAGATTTTATCCAGAATGAAGTCTGTGAAAAGCACTGTTAAATCCTGGAAGCTGAAGAGCATCACAGAATGAATACCGTGGCAAGTTACAAGTCATTTGTACATTAAGGATGTTTGCATTTCCTGGCCATGTAGAAGCAGAGTCTCTGGTATTTGGAAGCATAGGAGCCAGACTGCCCAAAGACCTCAGAGTTCTGAGAGATTCACACTTGGCTCCCAGGATATTCAGTGCCTCCTGTAAGATCTGCTGCCTCAAAGCAAACAGTGCCCTACAGATGGGGGTGGCTGTCTTCTACAGAACCAAGGTCGTCTTTAACTTGCGCAGCAATGCACACAAAAAGGTACTGCCTCAGCATATTCCTGACATTTAAATGTAGTAGAGACAATCCTGCCCTGCTCCTAGAAATCAAGTTAGTTACCAAACAGCTTGCCCATTTTACCTTTTTTTTTTTTTTCAATTTCCCTCCAAACATGCACCATAATTCAGTATTCTTCACCCAGAGCAGCCGTCCACCTAGCTATTCCTTGGCCCACTCATGGGGCACTGCACAGTTGCAGGGCTGGTAAGCATCACAAGAAGTTTACTGTTACCAACAGAAGACCCACTTTCCCTTCCAGCTTCCCCCATGTTACAGACAGAATTATTTCACCTCCACCTGTATCTCCAGCATGCTGGAACCACTGTACTGATTCCTGCTCTTCACCTCGTTGCATCTCTGCACTACAGAAAGAGGTACAGTTTTGGTTTGTTTCCAAGTAGCGAAGCCCTCACCAACATTACACCAACGGTCTCAGGTTAACTGAGACTTAACTAATTCACAGTAATTTTAGTGCAGATGTACAACATCAAATGTGTCATCCTATTTTCTTTATAAGTATATTCACTTTTCAAGTGAAGTGATTACAGCAGCTTCTCTCCTCCAAGCAATTTACACAATGTCAACATGCATCATTAGAATACTCAGATTTAATTTTTTTTTGGAGGAAACTCAAGTATCTACATATTAACAGCTTTACATAAAACAAAACTGATTAGCTTTTGTTATTTCTCCTTTGCATATCTATGCAATGCATTAGAGGGAAAGGGGCCTGGCATTCATATGACAAATAACAGAAGATTACAAATATGTTTAATATTTCTCTTTGTAATATAGTTTGGTTCCTATAACGTCATTTAGATTGCCCTACGGAGTTTCTGTACTTTGTACTTTATAACATTTAATCTCTCTCCTGTGAAATCTTGAAGAACAACCTATTACATAAGTCAACCCAACAGCAAGTTATTGACAATGATTTCATGAAGGCCTTTATCCCAAAGGGCACTGGTAGGTAATTTGCAAATGTAATGTACAATGAAGAGAGGTGTTTCTATGTTCGTTTACATTCCTATAATGTACTGCAGTGATGGAGAAAACCTGAAGTTGAAGAACAGATCCCTGAATATATTTCCTATCAAATTTTAAGATTCCAAAAATAACCTTCAAAGAATTTCTTTCATATCCTCCAAAAGACTTTGGCAAATAGCCTTTCCTTTATTAATCCATTGGGGGCTGTTTACTTTAATAATAGATTCAATAACATTAAACACAGCCTCAATATTAATTTTTTTAAAGCCATGATTTTTTTTTTCTTAAAGCTGATAAGCATCTAAAAATTGTGTATTTACATTACTTGGCTGTGGAATGGTGAGAAAAATGACAGCAATTTAACATACAAAAAGCTGTGCCTTAAAGAGGGATTATTACTGTAGTTCATATGCTTCAAAGCTATTTTCCATATCTAACTTTTTTTTTTGTATGTTAAACTAGTAGTACAGCTCAAGTGAGAACTCCTGCTATAAAAGTGTGGGTGAAAGCATCTAAAAATACTCACCATTGTACAAGGTTAAAAGTACCCACTATAGTACTCTACAGTAATAGTTCAGAAATTAAGTAAAAAGCTTGCATAATTATTGTGGTTTTCTGACATTAATGAGACAGTATTACTAACTTTCATTTTATAGCTGACATAAAAGCATACCTTTGAATCTGAAATTAAAATAATACTTTGTACTAAAAATGTAGAACCAGGTTAAAGACTAGTTTTCTCCTGTTTAGACACTGACATGAAACCATGAAGCAATGGCAACGTAAAGTTATCAAGGAGCAGATATGAACATACTGGTACTTACAAACATTTTCTGCCCCAAGTAATTTTTAATTATATAAGCAAATGTAGTATGTAGGTATTTGTAAGATTACACACTCTGAGGAGACCTTATAGCAACCTTTCAGTACCTAAAGGGGACCTACAGGAAAGGTGGAAAGGGACTGTTTATAAGGGCATGTAACGATAGGACAAGAGGTAAAGGCTATAAACTGGAAAAGGGGAGATTTAGACCAGATAGATGTAAGGAAGAAATCCTTCCCTGAGAGGGTGGTGAGGCCCTGGCACAGGCTGCCCAGAGAAGCTGTGGCTGCCCTCTCCCTGGCAGTGTTCAAGGCCGGGTTGGATGGGGCTTTGGGCAACCTGGTCTAGTGGAGGGTGTCCCTGCCCACGGCAGGGGGTTGGAGCTAGATGGGCTTTGAGATCACGTCCAACCCTAACCAGTCTGGAATCCTATGATTCTATGAAAATAATTTTATTCTGTCAGTACAGGCTGCCTCTGACTATATTCATGTAGTACAAACCTACACGATCATCACATCAGTACAGTGGTACCATGAGACATCCCACTGTTAACCCAACCCCAGGGAAATAACTACCTAGCTCATGAGGGCATCGCACCAACGCTTCTCTGCAGCTTCAACCCAAGCTGGCTTGATTGCTCTACACAGTGCAACACTGAAACACGCACATAAACCCAAAGTAACTTGTCATAGGTGCCAGAGTTCACAACTACTCAGCACTACCACTATAATATTTCACATCAAGTACAATTTGGTTCAGCATTTCTCACTGCTGTATGACAGACCTAGAGGAAGTGTTACTTCACTGCTTTAAGTATTTCACTGCATTTACTTCACCATCACTGTAGAACTACAGAATGAATAATTTAAAAATCAAAAGCTAACATAAATATTGCGGGTTTGGGTTGCTTGAAAATTCTAGCAGCATTACAGCCTTCTGCATGTTAACAAAAACGTAAGGAGATTAGTGACCAGTTTGAAACATATTTTTCAGGAATATTTAACTTCTATTCAAGCACATAAAATGAACAATTTCTAAAATAAACAATCATCTATCAGCAGTCACATATCAAGTTTTTTGATAAACCAGGCTCTTACTGAGATACCCAAAAGCAGATTTCTCATCAGTCCTAACAAAGGAGTTATTCATGTATAAAGGTGGGGGAAAAAATCAAGCAAAAAGTGTTATTTTGTTTTAACACATCTGACATAGCAGACATATGGTGAAAGTTTTTTGATATTCAGGACATTACCATTCAGTTAGAATGAGTCTATGATATTCTCCAAATACTTAAAATCGAAAGCTGCGAGTTATGAAAAGCTTGTTTGCTCCATGCCATCCTACAACTGAAAAATTATTGGGAAGTTCCCCAATTCAGTGCTTACCATTTCCAACCATTATTTTCATACAATACATTTAAGATCCTTCCACAATCATTATTTCAGCTTCCTGTAACTCAGCTTTTTCTCCCTTTGTTGACATCATTAAAATACTTTTACCAGTCCAAACACTATTCATTGCTTCCTTGGTTATGTCTTCGTGTACCTGCAGTTATCTCCACTCCCACTGCACAAAGCACAGATAATTAGTTTAATTAATCGTCATTACTGCTTCTAAAATTTAGTAGCTTTTCTTGCTGTTCTCTGAATTAGCTTTAAATTGATGTCTGAGAATTCAAACATCTGTTTAGAATGTTGTAAGTGGTGTCACAAATAAAAAACTTTCTTCTAGACCATTGTACTTTACAGGAAAAGAACATTATGAAATATAAATTATACACTATTCCAGGATTTCAACGGACACCTCATTCACACAGGTAAATGAAGTGTGCAGGAAAATAGAATATCCAGTCTGTAAGTATGACTAATTGACATAGAGGTTTTCTGTTGATTTAAAGCTCTTTATGCATTAAATATATATATATAAAAATATACATAGACACACAAGCATATGTAAAGTCTGCTGCTGCAAACAAGACTATCATAACTGAAGAAAATTTATTTTTTAAGGGAAAAAACCTGAAGGGAATCCTTTGACATCTCAATTAAGTTTCCACATGATGGGCAGAGAAGCAAAATGAATCTGGAAACCAGAACATCGGAAGGATTTTCTAGGATCTATGAGGCATTTCTTTTTGGTTGCAGTGCAAGATATGATGGGTTGTATAAAGCTCTTTGCCAAGAAAAGCCATCCTTAAAGAGAGAAAAAAATTACTGAGCATAGGTGCTATGACTGAAAAAAACCTTCTGGTATTATCATAAGCCATATTTCTTTAACTGAAGATGTCAACACTCCTTTGTAACACCTCATGATGCATCTAGATTGCCAGACTAATTCACTACTGCTTCTCTCTTTTTATTCTGCTTTTAAAAAAAAAAAATCAACTTTTATAAGGAAAACCATATTATATACAGCATGGCTCAGATGTTAAAACCACTGCCCAGATGTAGCACAGCAAATGGAATGCAATAACTGATTCTCCATGCAGCAATGCTCAAGGTAAAAAGTAGAGAGGGCCTAAGCAACAGTAACATTTTAAGAATGAGTAAAGGAAAATCTGGCTTTTATACTGCTAAATCTTTGCAAGCAAAGTACATCTTTCACGGTGGGTAAGAAATTCCAGAAACATAAGTACTACCTTGAGTAATTATTGTTAATTAACTAGCAATGAGGCACTATTTCCAAATGTGACATTTAAAGCACATAATGTGATTGTGAATATTCACAAAGATAATTAAGTTCATCTGCCTCAAGTCCTTGATTTCAGCACATCTGAAAACACCTCTTAAACTATCATTAGACCTGTAATCAAGTATTTTGTTGCTCAGGAAAATTGGATACCTTTGCTTACCTGCTAATATAGTGATATGTGTTCAAATGAAAGTACATGGCTTTTGTTAAGAAACCCTCCTTCAGGCAAAACCTGAGAAAAGATGCACTAATTCTGATTGTTTTCTCAGAAGAGACAGTTAAAAATAAATTCCTCTCACCATCAGATGAAAACAAAACTAAAAATGACTGAGCTCCCTTAACTGAACTGCAGATTTATCACGAGATTGACATAAGGGATACTTCTTTGAAAGCATTTGTTACCAAGCCAGGGGCACCACTACTGTGCATATTAAGGATACTATCCACTTTGGGTTGTATACTTTCTTCCACCCCATTTATGGCTAAGTGAAATTGTTTATAAACAAGAAAAATTTAAATGGATTACAGGGATGAAATACAACATATAATGCAAAAATGTGAAAACAGAAAATGCACTGACATGATTCTGGTTGGGAAGAAAGTTATAACCATTACTGTCTTCAGAGAAGGAAAGAGGCTTTGACATCAACACTGATCTTGGTCTTGATCAAGACTTTCTGAAGAAATAAAGAAATTTCCCTGAAAATAGAGAAAATATGACACCAAGAACACAGTGTCAAAACAGTCATACCCTGGTATTTTATCCTTTATTCTTTAAAGAGTAAAGAAAGCTTCTTTCCTCTAGAAATAAGATTAACAAATAATGTGCTCCAAGATGGAGAAGAAATATTTAAGAAGCATTCTAAGATAGAATAGATTAAGTTTACTCTATTGCTCTCCATTTATTTGACACCGGGGATTTTTAATCAGTCAAAATAACAGTGTGAATAATTGTACGTTGTAAGGATGTCCTACTGCTCTGTATCTCTCAACTCAGTTTGCCTAGTAGCTTTATTTGATACCCAAAGAGTCTTTCCTGATTAAAGTTTTGTCAAGAATTATGTTTGTAGAGAAAAATAAAAGGTGAAATCTTCCTTTAAAAAAGAAAAATCAAATGTTCTGAAAAAGTGGCTAATGCCAAGAAACTCCTGATTTTGTCTAAGACAGTTCCTTTGGCTGCCTAGCTGCCCAAGAGCACATTTAGTGCTCTGCTTCAAACGTGCATCACAAGCACTGGCAACACCAACTGTCTGGAGAAGAGAGAAGGGAGAGAAACACTCCGTGCTGGAGGTCATTAACCCCCAGGTCTGTACCCTGATTATAACAGCAGCCAGCTGGACTTTGTTCAGGAGGATGGCATCCTCCACGAAAGCATCTCTCCTTTTCTCATTGGTGAGGAGACAGTACCTGACTCCAAACCACACATATACATCTCAGACTCCCAATTCCAACTTTGAGAAGAACTTCTCAAGACAACTACATGCTACCTACCTTCCCCAATATCTATTTCCTTAAGCTGTAAATGGACAAAAAAAAGGTTTATATAAAGTCTATGGAGATGAAAAACAGTGAGATGAAAAATGAGTGAGACCAGTAATACTCACTTTTGGAAAGTTTCATGAGACCTACTTCTGTTCCCATATAAAGTGGTCAGCAAAACAAAATGGGCAGTGGGAGGTTATGTTGCACTAACTGTACCAAATGTAAAAGATTAGCCCAAAAGCAAGGCAGGTCTGCCAAAGAGTAAAGGCCAACTGCTATTGTCCATGTCCTGAAAGGTACCACAGACTTTAACACCCTCAGAGCAGCTGGGCACTCTCCAGCAGGGACTGCTTCTTAGAACAACACAGCCAGGGACTAGAAGAGATAAATAAGAAGTAAAACCATGTTGTTAGCATTGTTCTCCTATTTATATGGAAATATGACAAGATAATGTCTTTGATATTTCAAGGGAATAAATGTCTGTTTCTGATGCTCATCACTGAATTTACAGCAAATTAAGAGGAAAGCAACATTTTAAAATATGTTTTTCAACTGAATTCATACTGCTCTACTGAGATAGTACAATGGTAACAGAACATATGCATCGTAACCCCACATGTAGATTATACATGCTATTTTCTCAAAACATTTTAAAATCCAAATTAAGTATTCCCTGAATTAGTGCTCAGATTAGTATAAAGGGGTCTAGAATTTAACAGCCTATGTATCAAGCAGTCCAAGTGGAACATCAGAAATTCCTAGTCAAGTTACAAGAACAATTAAGGCAAAGCAGACCAAACAGTAAGATTCATAGGATCAGAGATTTCATCTGATATTTTAGACATCTGTACCAATCAATTTTTTTTTAGCTAATTCCTACTATCTGCAAAAGACATATGCGTAGCAAATGCTGAGTAACAAGGCAAGCTGCCAAAAAAAAAAAATTTTAAAAAAAGAGAGAACCACCTATAAAAAAATTAGCCAACCTTTACATTATTAGCAAAAATCAGAAAAAAAAAAGGCAACTTATAAATAAGTATCTACATATATATATATACAGCGCATAGACTAAAGGATACTTAAAATCATTGGTTATCAGTGACTTTAACCTTCTCAACAGCAAAACCATCAATTGCCATATTTGAATATAGTGTGTTCTTTAGTGGGCAGAAAGATTTGGGATAATC
This sequence comes from Zapornia atra, assembly GCA_013400835.1. Classification (NCBI taxonomy): domain Eukaryota; kingdom Metazoa; phylum Chordata; class Aves; order Gruiformes; family Rallidae; genus Zapornia; species Zapornia atra. Next base: position 169,835 of record VZTU01018023.1, read on the forward strand.
ACACCTGAAGCAAATTGCTAATTCTCCATAAACCATTGACTCTAAGGAAGATGCTCACACAGATCACATTTTCAGCCAGCTGAAAGTTATGAACATGACTAGGGTTTTTTTGTACCTACAAAATAGCAACTGTACATTCATGCTGGGCAGACAGTGCAAGAGAAGTAGCTTCCCACACACACCAAAATAAAGGGAAGATTTCCCACCTCCTTTACAGTTAACCTTTAAGTGTTTTGTGACTAACCATTGTAATATGGCTAACCCTGTGAATGTTACCTCAAATGGTAAGTTCCTGGAAAATGATGAAACACAAGTTTCTATATACTTATAAAAGAGTTAGTGATTTAAGCTATGATTGTACAATATGAAAAAAAATCAGAATTATTTTAGCAGAATGTGAAGCCAAGTATGGCAAAGATACTTACATTCCATCCCCTGTCATATACTAGATATGCTAAAATTTTGTCTTGAGAATACACAAAAATTTACTACAGATAAATTATCTACCTCCTACACAGTATTAGGCATATTTGGGATTAAATGGTTAAAGCAGAGCAGTTTGATGCACATATTCAAGTAATTCAATAGAGACCAATATGGAATGACAGGTAGCAATTAAGAATTACTTTAAAACCCCTTGATTTTCTACTGCTGAACCTATATGGGGGAAGAATAGCTTTGGTAGCTTCTCATCAACCTCACAGTGTAATATTGTGTAAAAATGATATACAGGTGTTCAGAACACCTAAAAGTACAATCACAGTAGTGGTTACTAGTAGTTAGTATTCATGTCTAAAAAACATTTAAGCAATCAATGTCTTACCAGCAGGCAAAGGAGAAGAACTTCGAATGCATTACTGCTCCCCAGGAGATAATTAGCTAAATTACTATAGCCATTTATTAAATAATCTGATTTTCCCTTCACCTTTATGTATCATATTTGTTAGCATCAATCACTTCCCCAAGTCACACACATTTACGCTCTATTAAAAGTGGGGATTCATCATAGACGTTAAACACCACAATTTCAGACTTACAGCACTTTGGAGGCAAATTGTCTTGTCGTCAATCCCTCCAGGTAACTAAGGGCTGGGTAGATACGTTCACAAAAACATATCCCACCGATACTGACATCCCACAGATTTCGAACACCCACTACTAGTGTAAGAAACACTGGTCTATTTGGAATGTGCGTACAGGCCTAGCAAATGTACGTCCCAGCTTCTGAAACGCTGCATTTCTACATCACTGATCAACTCTTCAGATGTTTAGGATTTTTCTTCCACCTTACATTTCAGTTAAACAGCGGCTATAAAAATTCAAAACATATCTGTTTGTACTGTCCTTCGTTATCACAGGGTTTTTAATATAAAACTATGAATCAGCTAAGACCACTCATGTACTTTACAACTTTATGTTGATATAAGTATATATATACATAAAACCCAGATAACCATCTCGTCTATTAATGCATTCAATAGAACACAAACACAACATATCAAAAGGAGTGATTCAAGCTGTCTCATTCTTGCACATTATCCACTGGCACAACTTGACATGACTATGGACAAGCTTCACCAAACCAACCCTCAGACGAGTAGCAGCTGGTTTACAGTACAACACAGCTGGATACACTGTGAGCAGGGGCATGGTTGACAGTATTTGTGCAACAGCACAGAGTAACACACTGCTACCCATGTTCTAAAAGTAATGGTACACAGTTGTACTTTAGGTCAACTTTCTATCTGCAAGAAATAACCCAAATTTACGGGCAAATTCTGTTCCATTCCCAACATTAAACAGGTGGTTTTCTCATCCTAAGAAGCAGTTACTGCAGCCTTATTGCCCGCACTGATTTGAAGGAATATCTAACTATGAGGGGCAATATACAGTTAGTATTTAGAATAACTATCTGAAAACCTGAGCTTTAATGAGTCTTGCATTCATTTATTGATGAGCCTGGGCAAGTAACATATTCTTTACAGCTCTTTATTCTTTCAATTAAAAAATAAATTGTTTATTACTCTCAAGGCTATTGAGAATGTTAATAACTGGGAGAGGAAAAAAAAATGACAAGTCCTAAGCTATAAAAAATACGATGCAATGCTAACCCTCTGATGTCAGTGACATAACCCAGTTTTAAACATGAGCAGAACTAGGTATTTAATTACGAAAATAAACTATTAATTATATGAAGCAGCTATGTGTTTTGCTGGCAATAAGGACATTTATAACTAGTACTATTGCAATACTAGCAAGCACAGTAAGATTGAACTACCTAATTAATTTAAATTTCTTCTGTGTTGTTAATGTAGTGCTAGCTTTAATATATTTGCCAAGCTTTAACATGTTTATAATGCCTATGTCATCCCTAACCACCTGCATCCCTAACAGCCATTGTTTCCATAGAGAAGCAGCTTTGTCTCATCCTCGGTATAATAATATACAACCCAGCCACCAGTCACCATGTTCAGAATGAGAAAAACTCTTCAAATGAGGAAGTATAATCGGGAAAAAAAAGACAAGAAAACTAGAGAACAGGATGAATTCCAAAATCTGACTTCTGAAAGAGAGGTGTTACAGCTGGCACATGCACAATGAAGCAGCACATGCAGTCTTTACTATCTGTCCTGCCCAGTGTCTTTAATCCATTAACCAACTGAAACATTTCAGAAAGGCAGAAATTCCTATAACTACATTTTCAGATGAATCCTAGAAGAAAAGTAGAAGTTTTATTTGAACACACAAATTTTTTAAAAGCCTCTACAAGAACATTGAAGGTAAAGCTCAGCCATAATATCCTAACCAGCACGTACATACTGGAAGAGAAATCAAATGCAGTTCCAGACTAGCCATATAAAGCTTTTTTCTTTGAAGAGGGAGGATTACTGCAATGAAACATGATATGATGATAAAGGACAGTAAGTCATTAGTTCCACAGTAGTGAAACAACTTCTCTACAGAACAAGGGGTTTATTAATGTTTCCTTCCCCTTTAAATTAAAGGGAATCTATAACTAACGGTTGTCCTTAGAGCATAAATATATAGCAAAATGTCATTGAAGTTCTTTCTAACAGGCTTCATCTAATGATCAAATGTCAGCAATCTTTAGTACATTCACTGACATTATGACCTTAAAGATGAAGCTATTTCACACATGCTAAAAATAAAATCTGCTTAAAAGCAAGGACATGAGCATACTGAAAAGAACAGAAACTTCAGTCAAATTGTTTTTACTCCTGATGCTGGATAAATCCTACACAAGTAATCTCTCTACAGAACCTGAAAAAGTAGAGCAAAGCTTCTCAAAATTTGTTTCCTTGACAACATCGACAGACCAAGAGAGGTAAGGAATCGAAGTCATAAGATGCCTTGTAGCTTTGTTAGCAGATTTTTTTTTAAATATATACCAGTATGTGAGAAGCATCAATAAAGCTAGATTTCTAGAAAAGAAGTGAAGTTAGACTGGTGTCATTTATATTTTTAAACAGCAAAAATATTCAGAATCTCTCAACTGTTAAATAAATTGATACTCCATAACATATTATGGTAACTTCAGAACTTAAAACTACTCTAGCTTCACTTTTTCCAAGCACCAAACTCTTGAATTCTTCACCAGCAATCTTACTGAAACACCCAGGACAGGGGTAACACCACCTACATTTCTCCCATCTCAGGCGACATTCCAATGTTCAGCTCCACAGCAGCTGCCCACAGAGACCCTATGCAAAGTTGGAGGGCTTAATGTATGACATTATATCAGTTAAGCTTCATTACAGACACTACTTCACTGACATCTCTAACCCTGATTTTTTCTTCTTTAGAAGGCTGGCTATGCTGGGGAGAGGACAAGGGTGCTTATTTCTCTGTGGCAGGCTACTAAAGAGACACTTAGTAAACAGCTGAGAGAATTCTCAGTAGAAAGCAAGTGCAGAACTCAGCCATTCTGGTTTCTAAGAAAAAAGTCGGATAACACTTTATATTCTTGATAATTCTGTAAGTAATGACAAAAGAAACCAAAACTCATTTTAGGCAATATAAGGAAAGACAATCTTTTCTTCCACATCATTAAGGATATTCAAAAGTCATCCTCCATCCTTTTGGATTTCCACAAAAAGAAAGGTTTGTGAAATAACACAAACAAACCAGCCATGCCTTTGTGCATCTCCCCTGTGGCCTCTTTGCACCTACTGGTCATCATCAACCAAATTTCACAGAGGTCTCAGTATTTTTCCCTCAAGATTTAATCAAGTTAAGCACCTAAACACCATGGTTAACCCTAACAGGCCGCTCAGCACCACATGGCCACTTGCTCACCCCTCCATTCCAAGGACAGTAATCAGAAGAGAAAGGTAAACCTCATGGGTTTGGGTAAGTACAGCTGACTGGGACAGCAAAGGAAGAGGGAAATAACAACAGCAGTACTTCTAACAGGATATACAAAGCAGATGATACCCAATGCAATTTGCTCACCACCCAGAACCTGATTTCCTGCTCCCAGACAGCTCCCTGCTTTGGGCATGATATCAAGGTATGGAATATTCTTTTGGCTAGTTTGTGTTAGCTGTCCTGGCTGTGTCCTCTCCCAGCTTCTTGTGAAAGTTAACCCTATTCTAGCCAAAAACCAGGACAATGAATAAAAGGGAAAGACACTGCAGAAGCCTTAGAGGAGAGAAATTGAAGAATATCTATAGCAGCCAACCTCAAGACACAGCCAGGCTCCATTAACTCTACTGCTCTTAGAAGAATTTAATTTTCTGAATTTTTCTTTAAATGTGTCCCAGTTTTGGGGGGAAACACAAACATATACCATGAAATATCCATCTATTCCCACTCTCCCATAGCCCCATCCTCTAACAATGCCATAGACCAGTCAAAAATGCTTTGCAAGGCAATCTGAGGTACTAACTACAGTATTTTTAAAGGAGATCCTAACACAAGAGACGTTTCCAAGTGTAAAGACACACTAATGCCCTTACAGAACAGAAAACCTGGCCCAGAAGCTGAGAGGTTCAGTCCGTCCCACCCCCCTCCCCACCCCCCCATTTTTAAATGTCAGTTTTCAGACAGGTGTTAAAATAAATCCCAATCCAAAGTAGCACTGGATTTAGCTCTTGTTAGTGAAGAAGGAAAGGAAACAATGGCCTATTAAACAGCGTAGAGATCAGGGTGCTGCTATTTATACTCAAAGAAATATACTCCTTTGAAAAAATCCTTTGAGGCACAAGTGTGTGTCAACTAGTAAGAACATAAAACTATACAAGTCATCTCCAGCTGTGGATTCGGAGGAAGTGAACAAAGGCGTTACAAGAATTTCTGTTTCCTTGACAACAGCATTGCTGGAAACAAGAAAATAATTTAAAAAATAAGTTTCAATGTAACTGAGATCTTCAAATGTACCTAGGTATTAACGTACCAATTGTGGAACAACCCTTACACCTTTGTGAGGAAGAGACCAAAATCCACCACTTTGATGAACTGTTCCTTGCTGGCTTGTTAATGGCTTTTGCAGAACAATCGTGCGAGAGCTGGCTATTCCATTCTGACCTGTTTATCATCTAGGCATAAGCACAGTCAGAAGCTTTCACTGATGGTCAAGCACATTCCTTGCTGCATGATGTTCCTTTTCTCACAAAATAAGCATTATGGAGAATACTTCTCTTTGAAGTGTATGAAATAATTTTGTTAGAAAAAGCTCCAGTTATACAAAGAAGCCCTTCCTGCATTCAGGTAACTGGTATTACTTATCTATCAAATAGTAAGCATACTTACATCTTAATAATCAGCAAGCTTAAAGTCCTTGAAAAAAAGATCCATAGTTCTAAATAGACAAAGGAAGAAGGTCAGAACAAGGCATCATAAAGAAAAGTCAGGTTCGGTATTTTAGAACAGCCTATTTAGTACCCTTTTCAACAAGAAAATGACAATGCTTTTTTCACATGGCTAGGTAAGCAGCACACAATCGCCAAACTCTGAGTTTCTTTGCCACTTCCAAGATAATGGGGACAAGTTGTTATTTTTTAAAATACAGTATTAAAAGTGCACCAATATCAGAGAGATTCTTTTTTTAAGAAGTGGAATATATTTCCATTAAAGTAAAATACATGTACCAAATAGGATGACTCTCCAAATTATCATCTTAAGCTTCAGCTACAGGTAAAGGAGCATTGCAAAATGCCTAATACTGCTCAGGGAACAGTTTGAATCTAGCTTAGCAGTGACAGGGTTATAGCCATCTGACAGCTGCGTGTGAGTTTATAGGAAATACACTGGCAGCTTAAATTTATTCTCTTATAAACAGACACGTATTTGACAGAACAAGAAACACTCCCTGTTGCAAGTGAATTGTATGCAGAATGGCTGAAAACAGAAACGTTAAGAGTTTGCTACTCTGAGGTAGGGTAGCAGCAGTATCTAGGAAATGCATGCTACATGCATTATATGAATGAATGGAGGCTATCATGTTCCATCGCTTTCAGGCTGATACAACAGGATCAAGACTGACAAATTCCTGGAATATACTATGATGTTATCTTTCTCCACAAAAAAAAAAAAGGTTTTGAAAATACGAATAAAAACGGTATTTCTTGTAGTACTTGATACCCTCCAGGAAGCAAAATCCGTACATTAAATTTGACCTTATGAGTAATATACCACCCCAGATGTAATGACCACAACAGAGCCTCACAAGACTAGAGAAGTATCTGGAAGAGATCTCTTGAGATAGCATGTTACAAAGATGAACCACTCTAGAGCTCAGAAATCCCCTGACTTGAAAACAAGCAGAAATCAGACAAGGACTTAAAAGCAGCACAAACCTTTGACTTGTTCTTCTTCTCTAAGCTTCTACTTATGGACCCTACTAGAGACTGACCACTGGGCTAGACAGAGCCCTGTTCTGAACCAGTCTGCCTCTTATGGAGTCCTTAATCATGAGAGATAGACAACACCTCTGTTCAACAAGCTGATGCTATTCAGCTGATTTTAAAAAAAACTTTCCTTCCTTGTATAGATTTAGCTGTGAGTAAATGGAGATACGAGATACAGTTCAAATACGAAAGCAGTGAACAAAATAAGGAAAACTTCCAACAATGTGTTACAAGTCATCCCATCAAAGTGATATTAATACACATTTTGCATACCAAAGAACCACAGCAGTTTCCTTCCCTGATCCTGTGCATCAATGGAGGGTGAAAGTGCTGAAAATGAAGAAATACTTTGCAATAAATAGAACACCTGCTGTGATGCTCTAAATAGAAAACCAGGAACACAGAATGAAAAGTTCACAGATGATTCTATTATAAAGAGATTACCTTAAGTTAATTTTAAGACAAAATGGGAAATACAGGGAAAACGTATGGGAAGGCTGAATGTGGTGGTTTAGCCCTGGCTGGAGGCCAGACGCCCACCAAAGTCACTCCCCTTTGTAGTTGGACAGGGGAGAAAATATATATTGAGAGGCTTAGGAGTCAATGTAAGGACAGGGAGAGATTATCCTGTCATCAACAACATGGGCAAAACAGACTCAACACAGAGTGAAGAAAGGAAAACTATCTAATTTATTACACTACACTACACACACAGTGAAACCCGGAGTCCGATAATAAGCAGTGCAACCAGATCTTAAAACAACGCGACCAGATCTTAGAACACCTTCCCCCCACCGCTCCCTTCTTAGCAGACTTTAGTCAGGATTTTGATCCCTTCTTCCCCCCGATTGTGGCACGGGGTTGCAGGGACTGGGAAAATGGGGTTCTCAGTAACTTCTTCATTAGCTGTTTTCCTTTTCCAGATCTTAAAACACCTCTACCTCCATTCCACACCCACCCCCCCTCAGCTCCCTCCTTAGCAGACTTCACTCTAGTCATGATTTCACTCCCTTCTTCCCCCCCGATTGTGGCACAGGGAGGGGCAGGGACTGGGAAAATCAGGGCTTGGGTCAGTTCCTTGCAAGTTGGTTTCCTTCTCAGCCCGGGGGACATTCATTCCACACCCTCCCCCTGTTGCACCGTGGGGTCCCACCCACGGGAGACAGTCCTCCACAAACTTCTCCAACATGAGTCCTTTCACACAGGGTTTTATCTCTTCATCAGCTGTTCCGCCGTGGATCACTGTGGGCAGTAGTAAATCACGATGTCGCTCCAGTCCTCCACGGGGTCACAAGCCTCCCCAGCAAACCTGGTCAGGTGCAAATCTCTCTCTCGCTCATCTCTGTGTCTCTGTTTCTCTCCATGGGCTGCAAGTGCTGGCAGGGGCTTGCTCCACCGCAGGTCACAGCATCTTCTCTATGTCTCCACCTGCTCCATCCAGCATGGAGCCTCTCCACGGGCTACAAGTGGGGTCTTGGCCTTTTCCATGGGCTGCAGGGGGACACCCACTCTACCACTGGTTTCTCTATGGGCTGCAGGGGCATCTTTCTCTCCAGCACCTGGGGCACCTCCTCCCCCACCTTCCCTGGCCTTGGTGTCTGCACAGCTCGTTACATCTCCTCACTCCCTTCTCTGGTGGAAAAATGCAGCTGCTTGCAGGTTTTCTTCTCCTACATGTGATTCCCAGAGGCGCTGTGACCAACGCTGATTGGCTCAGCCCTGGTTAGCAGCAACTTTGGCCTTGAATTGGCTGATGTTTATAGTCTGGGGCCTGCAGAGAATCCAGCAGCTCCTTACAGGAGCCATTTTCTGCAGCCCCAATTCTCTCCCAGCACCCAGCTACGCAAAACTGCGACACTGAAGTTAACACTGAAGTTAAGAACAATTGTTAAAAAGAGAAGTCCAGCATAATTAACTAGTGAAAACCTTTACATCTCTACAGCTGTATGCAATACCAAGGTCTTCCAATCTTTCAATGAAAGACAGAAACAATGTGAGTGCTGTAGAGTGGTTTCTGCAATTGATGAACACATCTTTCAAGGGACAGCTTTTTAGCTTCCCTGCTACACAAGGTAAACAGCCGAATTCAATGGTAACCTGTGAGTTTGGATCTTATATTTAAGGTTCTAAACCAGAAATACCTAAACAAGGTCTGATGCTCAGAAAGTGTTGAAATAGCTACACTACGAAAACTAGGCACTTTTAATGCGGTGCCAAGTCTCAAAATTTATGGAAAAAATCCTAGACGATATATTAAAATAATAAACACTACTTCAGTGGTTAAGTAGGCAAAACCAAAAGTGGCAGTAGTGGCCTAAATTTCATTTACAGCAGCTACTCAAACAGAAGGCAGAAGTATTATCCAAAGAAAACAAATTTCATCAGTTCAATCATGTTTCACAATCCTTAAAATACATACTTAGGCTAGAAACATAAGGCACTGATAATGCAGGTAGAATGTCACAGTGAAGAGGAGCACTACCAGAAGAAAAGCTCCCAAGAGTACTTTCCCTAACTTGAGTCAGGTTTCCTGCCACTTCCTCCAGTTACCTAGGCTGGAAGTACTATCAGCTTCCCCTTCCAGGGAAAGTTCAAATTCCTGAGAAAATAAAGGGTAAAAGACTTGCCAAAGCCTGAATTTAAGCTTTTTCTTTTTTGTTTTTTCCCCCCCTCCATTCCTTATAAATTTAAAATTCAGCATGAAGTATTCTATTAATGCTCCAGATTTGAAGAACTGCAGGCAATCAAATCACTTCCCATATGAGGTTCCATCTTACTGTCAGGTCTCCATCAAGTTTTCTTATACATTTTGCAATGCACACAGAAACTTTTAATTTCATCTTTTTCAACACACAAAGTGGAGGCAAACATCAGTCTCCCCATCTTGAGAGGCACAGTCCCTTTCTAAGACGCTGAGGCACCCCATCTGCTGGTAGAGAAGTACCTGCTACCATAAAGAACAACACCTGAGCTGATAACTGAATTGGTTTTTAATCAACTGTACCACTTGATAAGTTTGAGGGTTTTTTTAAATGCAGCCATACACAAAAAATTAAAGACCAGATACTTTTAACGAAACATATAAGATCCTCTGACACGGTGCTTTCCTTCCTCAATATGCAAGATATTTATACGAACTGCTTAAGATGATCTTTCCTGACACTAGGCTGTGCTTCAATCAACACACACTGAAAACATCAACTCATTTTTTGCAAACATTTTAGTATGACTTGCACTGATTCACAAAGAAGACGGTAAAGGGCATGCTGGTTAATTTGTGAGAACATAAATAGAAGACTGCTCTTTTCCCCCAATTTAAACAGGATACACACAATTAAAAAATAGGAAACCACATAATCAGTTCTATATATACATGTTAGATATATCCCTGTGTGATATGAACTTAGTCATAGTAATTTAGATGGGAATAAAGTAATTAAGATTTCTAAACCAAGTACTTCTTCCTTTTCAATGCAAAAAACCCCTCAACAAAACAAATTAAAAATACCAAACCAAACCACCACAGTAAATCCTTTCCCCTGTTTATAAGGGCATACAGTGATAGGACAAGGGGTAATGGCCTTAAACTGAAGGAAGGTAGACTAGAATTAGATATTGAAAAGAAATTCTTCGCTGTGAGGATGGTGAGGCCCTGGCACAGGGTGCCCAGAGAAGCTGTGGCTGCCCCCTTCCTGGCAGTGTTCAAGGCCAGGCTGGATGTGGCTTTCGGCAGCCTGGGCTAGTGGAGGGTGTCCCTGTCCATGGCAGGGGGTTGGAACTAGACGGGCTTTGAGGTCCCCTCCAACCCAGACTATTCTATGATACATTATTTGATTCCTGTCTACGATATAAGAAAAATACTTTCCCAGAAAGGCAAATTCTTCATTTGTGATGAAAAATTTAAGAGGAAAATACTTTAGCACCTAAGAACAGATGAAAGATGCAAAAATGTTTAGCTAAATACCACAAAAATTTCAAACAACTGAAGATCTTTTGATTTAAGCATGATCAGATCTGCTTAGACAGAACTCTGCATTCTGAGAAATCTCCACTAATATTGACTCTTCAAAAGATAAATGTCTTAATGCATACGCATTAGGCGTAAGGACAGAATCTAAGATATATATATATATATATATACACACACATAAAAATATTCAGTCACTGAAACTGTAGTTTTGAGGCTCTCTCTGGATTGCCTACTCTCTCTGATCATACCAGGACTGTGCTTTGAGTGTTATCCCAATCAGATGTTCAAAGTAAATAATGCAGACATTCAGAGTATCTGCATGCTCTCCTTAGAGGGAAAGGGGACACGCTGCCACTGCCCGGATTTAAACTAGCAACTCAAAGTAGGTGTTTTGAGAAGAAAACAGCAAAGAAGGTACGCTGCGGGAAGGGACCGGACGGGGAAAAACATAGTACATCCAGATCAGCATTTTCAATCAGCTGTTTTACAAATACAGCAGAAAATTGAGAACTTCAGGCAATGGCAGCCTGCCAAAAAATCCCCAGAAAACAGAACTACTGCTGTCGGAGTCATGAGAGATTTAGGGGCTGGTGACCCCAGACAGCGCAGTCGGTCGGGGAACACTGAGCCCATCCTCAATGACAGCGCGCCCTCTGCTGGCCCGACGGGCGGCTGTCTGCAGGTGCGGCTGAGGAGGAGGATGCGGATGCTCCTGCCCTCACGGGCTTCCAGCCCCGTAACACGGAACAGGCGTTCACAGACACGTCTCTAGAGCCTACCTTCCAAAATACGGGAATGTGTTTTCACAGAATCACAGAACGTGAGGAGTTGGAAGGGACCTCGAAAGATCATCTCGTCCAACCCCCCTGCCAGAGCATGATCACCTAGACTAAACCATACAGGAACCCATCCAGGCAGGGTTTGAATGTCCCCAGAGAAGGAGACTCCACAGCCTCTCTGGGCAGTCTGTCGCAGTGCTCCGTCACTCTCACAGTGAAAAAGTTCCTCCTTATATTCCCATGGAACTTCCTCTGCTCCAGCTTGCACCCATTGCCCCTTGTCCTATTGCTGCCATCACTGAGAAGAGCCTGGCTCCATCCTCCTGACTCTCACCCTTTACATATTTATAAACATTAATAAGGTCACCCCTCAGTCTCCTCCAAGCTAAAGAGGTCCAGCTCCCTCAGCCTTTCACAGCATCACAGAATTGTAGGGGTTGGAAGGGACCTACAGAGATCACAGTCCAACTCCCCTGCCTAAGCAGGTTCCCTAGAACAGGTCACACAGGTAGGTGTCCAGACAGGTCTTGAGTATCTCCAGATAAGGAGACTCCACACACCCCCAAGGCAGCCTGTCCCAGTGCTCTGTCACCCTCACCATGCAGAAGTTCTTTTGCATGTAAGTTAACTTCCTTAAGAAGTTCTTTCCTCAAATGGAAGACGGCGTTCCACTCCCTTAATCACCTTGGTGGCCCTGTGCTGGACTCTTTCAAGGAGTTCTATGTCCTTGAACTGAGGGGCCCGGAACTGGACACAATATTCCAGGTGAAGTCTCACTAGGATGTACCTTGTAACAGTTATATTATTACTTTCTTACTGTTTTAGACTCTCAGGCTCTGAAGTGTTGCCAACATTAACATACCCTACTCATCTTGAATTTCTATTATTTGGGGCATCAAAAGCCATAGGATTTCTTGCAGTAACAACTTTGATTTCAGATTGTTTTACCAAATTAACACATCCATAATTTTACTCACTGGTAAAATGAGGATCTGGGATAGTGACGAGCAAACATTAAGCATATGGTGTGGCAGCTTAAGACAAAAAGTCAGACTTAGACATTCTGAAGTCAGAGGCATGTATAATTTTGTACAACCCAAATTTAAATTGCTGCTTACCAAAAGCATCCATCAGCACTTTCTGCATATCTTGGTCTTTTCCTTCTATGTCTGTTCTTCGTGTGGCAGTCAAGATTTAACTTGTTTGATATATTAAGGGGAACTTGCAAAGAACAAAGGTACTTTTTTCCTCCTTTCAATCTTTAAGAAAAAGATGTAAAAAAAACCCCAAAAAACCAACCAAACTCTGGAAAGAAGATGAAGGAGGAATTACTTACAGTTCAAAGTATTCAGACTTTGATGGTGTGATAGGTTACACTGACTACAGAACCAGTGAAGTTACTGTAACTTAAGAGAATAAAAGATAAGCAATTGAGAGAAGTAAATTGTATTGACGCCGTAGATCTGGGGCTTCTTCTTCTGTGAGCACCAGTGGTTCCATAAAGAACAAAAAAGCAAGAACTCTCTCCAAGATTTAAGAACATCAGTGCTTCAAAGATGCAAAGTCAGCAGATATACCGCAGGGCCCCATGGTAAACAGGGGAAGGAGGAAAGGAAAAATAATTGTCAGATAATCATACAAAAGCCAAACTAAATGAAACTCTATCCTCCACTATGTATTAAACAGCAAGAGTAAAAACAAAAACAAAAAAACCCTACCCATACTCAGTTTTAATAAGAGAATTTCACAATTTTTTCCTATATGAGATCAGAATTCAAATTCAGCTTTAAAAGTCCCTCATCTTCTTTGGTTTTAGAAGCATGCCAATACAAAGGGTGTTCTTCTTGACTCTTTACTTGGCAAGATTTTTTAGAATCAAGTTTTGAAATTGTACCTGCCACGTTAAATACACATTAGATACAATAAAGTATGCCTTCCACCAAAAAGAACACGTCCTGTGCACCCTTATCAAAACTGCATTCCCCTGTAAACCCAGAGGTGGCATTATCCGTGTATGTGGGAAAGCATAAACAGTTTTATTACCAGGCCTCAAGCAGCCTGGCCTAGTGAGAGGTGTCCCTGCCCATGGCAAGGGGGTTGGAACTTGATGATCTTTAAGGTCATTTCCAACCCAAACCATTCTATGACTTGGGTGCTTTTTACCTACAGAAAAGACGACTGAGGAGGGATCTTTTCAATGCTGATAAATACTTGAGGGGTGGGGATCAGGAGGATGGGGTCAGTCTTTTTTATTGGTGCCCAGTGACAGGACAAGGGTCAATGGATACAAAATGAAATATAGGAAGTTCCACCTAAAGATGAGGAGGAACTTCTTTCCTGTGAGGGTGACAGAGCACTGTGACAGGCTGCCCAGAGAGGTTGTGGAGTCTCCACTTCTGGAGACATTCAAAACTCACCTGGATGCTGTCCTGTGCGGCCTGTTCAAGGTGACCCTGCTCTGCCAGGGTGGTTGGACTAGCTGATCTCTAGAGGTCCCTTCCAACCCCTAGCATTCTGTGAGTCTGGGTTTGCGTTTTTTTAAAAGTGGGACTCACTGGACTAACTAAATTAACAAAGAAGGAACTAAATCCAAAATCACTAAATGTAGAAGGAAAAATACAATTTAAGTATTGAGCAATTAACACTTGGAACGAACTAAAACGGGGAAGACTTCTCAGGTCATGACAGGTCACCCTTCTGGGATGCAAGACCTGCCAGACTACTAGTTCAGATGAAAAATCCATCTGACCTGACATACCTCCTCCAGCAGCAGTCACTCAGACCTGTCACAAAGGTTGAGTTCCTCAACACTATTCCAGAGCTGGCAGTCAGCTGTTTGATGAATTAAGGCAGAATCTGTATCGAAAACCATAGTGCTCATGCCCACTGTGACATTATGTAGGGAATAATGAAATCCTAACCTTAATATGGATTATGAGAAATGACTAGTAGAAACCTACTTTTTTAAGATCTAAAACACTGACATGTCTAATATAAAAAAAACCAAACCACCAAACCAAAACCAACCAACCCAAAAAACCCACCACATTCCAAGAAAATGAAACTGACTGTAGGTATAATGAAGGATTAGGCAGCAAGTTCATAATAGTGTTAATTCTTTTCCTCCAATTCTGAATACACAGGAGCTGTTTAATACACACAAGCAAGGATGTTACTCCCACAATATCATTATTCAATACAGCATTTCTACATTTTATGATTGGTCTACAAAGCATTTTGTTTCACATTACCTTGATTGTTTTGTCCATAGAAGCTGAGAGAAGCATGTGACTTTGTTGTCGTACAGGACACCACTGGATTTCATTAACAGGGCCGGTGTGTTTAGACATGTGAAATATTAAGCTTTTGGGGACTTCAGTTAATTTATATTTGGATCCCAAATATGGCTTAATTAATTCAGAGATCTTTCTCAAAGTCTGCTCTCCTGATATACCCAGCTTAACTTCAAAATCTGAGCTATCTTTTTGAGCAGATTCTTTTTTTTCAGGGATACTGGAATTTTCTTGACGCAATCTCTTAGGGATATATGGTCTAATCCCTTTTATGGCAGTAGTACTGTCTTTATGTGTTCTCTTCTGGGAAACAACATTTCCAGAGTTTGTTGAAGAGCTTGGTATCTGTTCATAGTTTTTGTAGGGCATGCATAATGCAGTGCGGTCAGAGTACACTCTCCTACAATAAGGAGAAGTTAAATCAGTGTTATTATTCTGCACATAATGCTCAGGGGGATCTTCACAAACAGTGCTTGTGCCAGAACTGTCAGTGTTCTCAGTAGGCTGCATTTCATATGTAGATTTTGTACCCAAACTACCAGGTGCAAAGTACTGAATGCGATCCACAGAAGGAGTTGGAAGGCTGGTTTGTCTGCTAGAAGTATTGGGGACTTCAGTCTTTTCAGTTTCTGCCTCAGAGTCTGAATCGTCATAAGCAACCAGTGACGAGCTCATTATGGCTAGACACAGCAGACTCCAGAAATCTCAGTGCTGGAATCCTCCAAAATTATGATCTACAATAAAGAATTGATTATTCAGAGCATAATCTATTAAAGAGTCTACAACCAAGTTACTTAAGGGTATAAATATGCTTTTCTTTAAAAAAAAAAAAAACCAACCATGTAACTTTTATTCCTGTTTATTAATGGAATTTATCCCTTATTATAACACATGTGTACATTCACTTATGTAACACCAATTGCTGCCAAACACATTGCATACATTTTTAATGCATTGCAGAGATGCATTTACATACTACAAAACAATGAATAAGAGCGTGAAGAGGAAAACAAACTTGCAACCTAAGGACTCAAAGTCACTTCAACCCTACTTGGCAGGAGCACTTTCCCCCCCACACACACAAGAGGGCAATTAATTGCATAGTGTTTTGGCATGTACATTTCTACAAATACAAATGCTGCAACTATGCTGGAGTCAGTCTCTCAGTATCTATTTCTTAACAGTAGAGATGACTTGAAAGAAATATGATGGGGTGCAACTTGCAACTGAAAAAGTAAATAAATGTTTGACCCGTTCAGCAGTCTTGCAGTACGAGGAAGTTTTCCAACTACACAGCAGTCTGTGAAGAAGCTGCCCTCAAAAGTATCTTCATTAGCATGAGAATACTGTATGAAAGTCAGTATCTGCGTAAGCGTTTGCCAAATTGATGCCACGAATGCAGGTCCTACAAATAACTATGGCAGAATCACACTGGAGCTTGTAAAGATTACCCATTTAACTTCAGCATTAGATCTATGTGAATTCAAATAAGCATGTTTCATTTAACCTACAGAAGTATTACATTACAGGCTGTAGTTTGTATTCTGTAATGAAATTCTGAAGCACTGATCCAGGATACAGGCTGCTGTTAAGACACATTCATCATCACAGAGCCTTTCCAAGATAAGCGATGAAGATGTTTAACTAGAACAAGGTGACTAATATTTTAGCACATAAAAGCATCAAGATCTCCCTCTAGAGGACATTTTGTCTTTATCTGAAGTTTATGACAGCTGTAAGTGACTACAACTAAGAGTAAGGAAAAACTCTTTTTTAAATAATACGGCTTCATTTATTAAAACAGTATTTCCCTTGAGCAGTGCCAAGGAAAAAAAGAGGCAGTGTTTCAGGAAAACTGAACTGACAAATCAATTCAAAACCAGTAAATTTAAGTTTTTAGCAGTAAACCAAAACATTTTCTCAAATAAACAGTAAATTCTAGGACAGCATTTCAGTAATTGCAACAAGTGGTTACTATTTGCATTGCAGTGCTGACAACAGGCCCCAGCCAAAATGCATCATGCCCAAAGAACACACAGTAAGGACCTGACCTGGCTGAAAGCTATAAATGAAATTACACAAGTTGAGTCAGTGAGACTGTCAGTTACTCCACTTTTAATGCAAACACACCCTAAGCTGAGATTCAGAGGCGAGAACAAGTTAAAAAAGAGTTTCCCCTGGGGTACTGGAAAAGAAGTGTGTCATTACATATGGTCAGCATAAATCCCACCCCATCACAAGCGTCGCCCAGACGCCTTAGTGTCTTTGTAAAATCAAAGCATCTCGATCACGTTAGGACTTCCCTCTCAACACCTGTTTCTGAAGTACCACCACCCCAGAGCTTCTCATGCTGCCCTAACCAAAGCAAAGCGCAGGGGGAACCCCACCACGCATTCGGATGGAAACACGCCGTAACTAGATCGCGGCTCTATTAGCGATACGGCCTGCAACGGGCCGGCCTAACGGGGAACCTTACAAGCTTCTTTCGCTTTTGCACGGCTGCCTCATCCGTAACCATTAATCCCCGACAGGCACAGCCTCCTCCGCGGCCCGCCGAGCGACTGGAAGCGCCAACGCAGGCACCACATGCGAGCGGAGAGCACTCCCCGCCCACCCCCCGAGCACCCAGGTCAGTCGTGGGGCCTGTATCACCTCCACGCTGCCGCTTTCTCCCCGGAGCCGCCTCCCCCCAGCCCCGAGCCCACCCCCACCTCACAGGTACCTGCGCCGCACAGCCGCCGCCAGCGGCGCAACCCGGAACTCGCTAGCGGCGGCTCCGGAGTTAAAAGCGCGCCGGGGGGAAGNTCGGGCTGGTGGCTAGGGATGAAGGGGGGGGTGGGGGCACACTATGGTTCCGGGGCACGCGTTTCCCAGCCGGGAGCATGAGTGCCGTGCCGCTTGGGGGGGTGATGCAATGGCAGTGACAGCGGAGCGTTGAGGTGTGCTGTGTTGGGTCGGGTCGGGTCTGGTCTGGTCTGGTCGCGGCGGGTGGGCGAGGGCCAGGCCGGGGAGAGATCGCGGTGGGCAGGAGACGGGCTGGTGGCCGATGGGGAGCGCTGGGAGCGGGGGTCTCTGCGGGGCACGTCTCCTCCCTCCCTCCCTCCCTCCTTCCTTGCCTTTGCGAGATGTCGGTGCTCTCAGGGGCTCTTTCCTCCGCTCCCTGCGGGGCCGCAGCCCCCGCGGCTACACCGGCGACGCGCCGGGAGAGGAGGCTCTTTTCCCGGGAAAACGGTGGAGGAGGGGGAGTCCTGGCCGCTGAGGGATGCGGCCCAGCCCAGGGAGGGCAGAGCCGGCCAGGGCCCTCGCCCTGCCCCGGCAGGCCTGTGCAGGGAGTGCTGCGGGCGCAGGAACATTGGCTTGCGGGTTGGTTTTATGCACAGCTGCTCCTGCACAAGAGCTTGTTTCTTACCAGCTGAAGGACAGTAAAAGTCTGTATTGGACTGTCCTCAGATGAGAGTGGTTGGTCATATTCTCATTGTGGGGAATCATATTGCATGCTTGTATTGTCTTTTCAAATATAAATTGATGAATGCCATGATGGGAAAGGTAGGTCTGCAACAAAATGCAGCCTATACCTCAAGGTGCATTAAACAGGACATCTGCGTGCATGCTACCTGCTTTAATTTATCTTTTTCTTTTATTTCAGGAGGCAAAACCACTTTCAGGAATGTGAGTACTGTTAGATTTAACTTCATGTTCTTTCTTTCACTCACCAACATTTGGGGGGAGGATTTATATTAGTGTTGTCTTTGGCAGTCTTGATGTACCTTTATGCGATGTTTGTCATGGAAGAGCTTTTATTAACTTAATATGAACCCCTGTTCTGTTATTCTCAGGTTGCTGACTTACCAAATCAGATAGCAAACAGTGAAAGTGATCATAGACCCACGATTGTCATGTGACTGGAAGAGAAGAGAATACAGGGGCTTTTTTATACCAATGCTAAGGATATTCTTGAGCTTTGTCTCATAACTATTTAATATTCCGAAACAGCCATAAGAACAGTACCCATTAGAAATGACCAAGTATTCCTTAGGTAGAAAAGACACACAGTTCTTGGCTTTCAAGATCACACTGTCAAACTACAGCTTTTAAGTTCATCTTAGACTCTGATCCTAAATGACCTAGTACTCCATTCTTAGGTTCCTATGTGCCATTTTTGTCGTCCACATCTGTTTGCATGTGATATCTAATGTGCTTGGGACTGTTGGCTTTCATAAAGAAAGCAAGAAAAAACATCCTGATAAAATACAGACTTGTCAGTTGTTTCTTTTAAGTGGTTCAGATTGCACTTATGAATTTCAAAAGATAAAGACCTGTGTTCCATATTACCAAATGCCTGGCTTGAATTCCACCAACAGGTAAGGACAGTATTGAGATAAATAGAGATAAGTTTTAAGTAGCAATCAATATCTTTTAGAATCACAGACCGGTTTGGATTGGAAGGTACATCAAAGCACATCTAGTTCCAACCCCTCTGCCATGGGCAGGGAACCCTCCACTAGCCCAGGTTGCCCAAAGTCCCGTCCAACCTGGCCTTGAATACTGCCAGGGAGGAGGTAGCCACAGCTTCTCTGGGTGACCTGTGCCAGTGTCTCATTACCCTCACAGGGAAGAATTTCTTCCTTACATCTAATCTAAATCTGCCCTCTTTCTGTTTAAACCCATTGACCCTCATCCTGCCACTCTACGCTCTTGTAAATAGTCCCTCTCCAGCTTTTTTGAAGGCTCCTTTAGGCACTGGAAGGCTGCAATAAGGTCAGCATGGAGCCTTCACTTGAGGCTGAACAAGCCCATCTCTCAGCCTGTCTTCATTGGAGAGCTGCTCCAGCCCTGATCATCTTTGTGGCCCTTTTAAATTATATAATCCGAATATCCTCGTCTCTTGTTGCCGTGAGTCAATTAGTTTTGCTGCTAATTAATGAAAATGCACCTTCATTTGGGATTCTTTGCTCAGCTTAAATCCATAACATTCCAAATATGTTGAAGATTCTTTCTGTTCTGCCACTCTCTGGTATGCATGCTTAGTCTCAGATGTGACATTTCAGCTTTTCTGAGTGGAGGCATCATCTATCAGTAAGGAAGTATGTACAGGAACTAACTTTAAATACCCAGCCACAATTATTCTACACCAAATAATAATAATTCTTGTTTACCTTTTTTCAACTTCATAAAATTCTAAGCCAGTAAGGGTGTATCATAAACATTTTCTAGTATTAATTTATTCTTTATACATTCTTTCCCAATTAAATATCTTGTCTTGAAACCAGGACAAGAAAACACTAGTATCCAAATAAAAGAATGTAAGTAAATTGGAGGAACACATCATATAATTTTTTATATGCTTCAAATTACCTCTTAAATTAACACTGTCAAACTGCAAATAATGAGGCTTGAAGAGATGGAGATTAGGTTAAAAACTTAAGAATTACTGGCAATACATTAGTCTTATTTTTTTAGTCAATTGTATAATCTAAGTATGATATCAGTGTTAATAGACTGAGGAAATTAAATTAGCAAGTGGATGTATACACTTCTCAGCTTTCTCAGGGTATTCAGCTGAAGCTAAAATCTGGGAATATCACAGCTGTCTGACAAACAAGGCCTTAATGATAGATCTGTCTTGGTAACCAGTGAGTTATCGAAGCAACTTTCTTAAATTTTCCAGGCAGGTGAAGGCTTCTTACAGTGGCAGTTTAAATATATGCTATGTAAATATAACCAAGGTCGTGACTAGGCTGGTATTTTGTAAAAGGAACCCTTTGAAATACTGCTGAACAGCTAATGCAATTATTATATGCTTTTGTTTCTTCTTTTTTAATTCTGGAAAAGGGAGCAAAATTAATGGGGCTTTTTTATTAACAGCTTTTGTGATTCCCTTCAGTTACATATGTATCTAGTAATTTCAGTCTGTTTGTGCTCCGTGCATAGCAATGGACCAATAATATTCTAGAGAGTCTCTCCAGAGAGACACAATCCTTTGCAAGTGAGTAGGACTTAACAGGAGCACAGAGTGCTTCCATCATAGACGTGGGCACAGGGTGACAGAGAATGCTGAGGGTCAGTTCTGTGTTTCCAACACACCACTGATTGCAACTGAGCATAAAGTTAATTTTCTCTTTCAGTTTGCGTTGCATTTGTCACTGTCACATCTGAGTGTGGTGCATGTAAAACAAACAGCAGTATATGAATTAAGATGACATCACTTTCCTCAAGGAAAAAAAGGCTATCCAGTAGCTCAGGTGATTGTATAAATCAGATTGTGAGGCAGCACTTCACAACCCTGGCCAAGTGGCAATTATAGCTTTAATGGAAATTTTATGTTTTCCCTCAGTTCACTTTTGTCCATAAGGTCTGCACTGTTATCTCACTTTAACAGCCTCAGGTTTTATGGCATTCTTTTATAATTCTCTACATGCTTCTCTGTGCACCTTGCTATCGTGGTACATTCATCCCAAATGGATTTGAGACAGTTGCAGTTTCACTTACAGTGTTGTTTTTCTGACAGATGGTGTCCTCCTTACCCATTTTTAACACTTCTTTTTCTGTGTAAATTGAAAAAGTCGCTCTAGCCAGAACCATAATGGTTTTATAACTCTCTCCCCACATCAAGGTAATGCTTGTTTATCCTCAGTTCTGAATATTTAAAGACCTCATCATTCTGTACAGAAAGCAGCTGAACACGAAAAAATTTTGAAAATAGGGATTTCTTAAAATAAGAAACTCTGCCTTTGCATTGAAATTAGCTTTTGCTCATGGCAGGTTGATAACAAACTCAATGGATTTCTTAAACAAAAATAAACTCTAATCTAAAAATAGAGGTTTATCTGAAGACAATTTATCAGGTAATTTTAGAAAAATTAGAGCAAGAAATTGCTGGGATAACATGAATTACTGTGCCCCCTTTATGGGAGACGTGTAGTAAAGTTTTAATTAATTCAGTGCAATGCTTCTTGCCTTGGAAATTGCTAAGAGATGTTCAATATATTAATTAAGTTTAAATACAGAGCATATTTGTAGCATTTTAGATTATAACCGATGGGACAAAGATCAAAATATTTTTGATGCAGAGTGAAAATTATTTTAATGCCTTTGATAACAGAACCTGTGTGCTTACTTAACGTTTTAAAAGCATTATTTAACTTTCCATACTTTCTTTGTTAGCGTACTATAAACTGTGCAGCACAGTTTTCCAAAGTCTTGGTTGCTGTTAATTAAGTGTCTGGTAAGAAACTTTCGGTTGATGTTATTCTAAAGATATACAACAGTATAGATGTTAGCCTGGGAGAGAAGTCCCATTGTGGAAGCTCTAGTGATGAAGGTCCATGTTGAACATAGGAGGACTGCTGTGTTGTTATTCCTGTCCATCTCATCATCCTAAGACATCTCCTAGGGGTATTTTTTCCACATACCACTGAGAAACAAATAATTCCTTAAATTTACAGTACCCAAGGATTGACTGTTTGTTAGAAAGCAGCATTTCTCACTAATCATCAGGGTGTTTTGTAACCTCTGGAGAAAAGCAGTAAAGAAGATGACTAAGCTTTTCTCTTCAATAGCTTTCTTTGGGTTGAAGTACTATATTACATGTATTAAGACAAAATTCCATAAAAATCTCATTATCATTCAGAATTTGACAAGATTTCAAGTAGTGCAAAAACATTAATCAGGAATCAGATAACTTCTACCAACTGTTCTGAGATGCTCTGAATTGTATATATATTTAATTACTTTTACTTTTGCCAGGAGTGTGGCTTTGAAAAGGTGTTCTAATGGTGAATATGCAGACAACAACATGAAGGGTGGTCTCTAAATTTATGTGGTATTCTCATCAATCTCAGTCCATTTTAGTATGAAACAAGTTCATGATGCTAATGTCTCTAACACTGAACAACCTGATACAAATAGAACTAGGTAGGAGGTTGGTGTAGTTCTTATATTCTTATACTGTTCATCTTATCTTCAATATACACATGAAAGACTAAAACATTATTGTTTTGCCCTACAGTTTCCCTTGTTGCTGTTTTGAATCTCCAAGCTGAAGAATTGGAAGACTTACTTAGTTGACTTGTAAATAACCAGATCTGTTGCAGTCTGGCAACATGGCTGATAGCCCGAACTGTGATTTGAAATCTCTGAGTCCACTTCAGCTGTTTGAAAGAGTAACTGAACAAGGAGAGAAAGTCAGAGCACTGAAAGCAGGAAAAGCACCAAAGGTATTTCCATTTCATGTTCTGAACCCATCCTTTTGCAGGTTAGTCTGCTATTAAGAGCGATGAAGAATCCAAATGTTCTAAGCTCTATATTGAATTTCAGCAAGAAAAGAAATCTTGATAAAAATATTTATATTCATCTTGTGATCTGTGGCCATACCTGGAACAAGGTAGTCACTAGCAAGAACAAAGGTTTTACAGTTGAATTTCAAACAAGGAATCATAGGCTTAGAAGTTTGCTTCAGCCAGTTGCCATGCTATGTGAGAGGATACGAGGCATTTGGTTTTCAAGTAAAATTTGTCACTTGCATTCTTCCCTGGTTTTAGAAGCTTTATTGTGTGCATTGGCAAATATGTCTACCTGTAACTGTACTGGCAGTCTCTGCTTAATCTCCCTTTGGTAATTTGGTCATTTGCCACTAATTTCAAGTTCCCTACTTTGTCATCACTATGTTGGTAAAGAGAGCTTGAGAACTGGAAGTCAAATAAAGTGTTGATCTATTTATTTCTTGTTTGAAATGTTACAAAAGCTTTGTATTCAAAAGGTCCTAACAAGGAAAGTTGTAAGGAACTTTTTGTTCTAGTTTGTCTTCAAGTCTGTCAGTGAATTGTAATGAACAAATTATTTTAAGGTGAGACACTGAAAGCATTGTAGAGGCAATTAGGTTATAATTTATATTATTTATATATCTGAGAAATTTGCACTTAAATTGTTAAGCTTGTTGTATCTCTGAAAGACAGGCAAGCTTTTTTTTTTCCTCTTAGACAGAAATTGAAAGTGAGACAAAGGTATTTCCAGTATCTTGGCAATGGTAATGCTTTAAATGCTGCCGGTTAGGAAATGGTCACCTGCTGCTTGATTTTCTTTTACCTTTGGCAGTGATTCTGCAAGCCTAAAAAAATAAAACCAAAACAACTTAGAGTTTGTGAATAATGCAATTCAAGCCAAAGCCTGGATTCAGGCATTT
>VZTU01018023.1:193968-239659 GCA_013400835.1 Zapornia atra
CAGGCATTTGAAGCACTGGGCATTAATGTAATTGTCCACCTTAAGTATGTTAAGTCAAATGGCTTTTTTTTCTTTACTTTCCTTTATTCAGGATGAAATTGATGCAGCAGTGAGAATGCTACTGTCATTAAAACTGTCATATAAAACAACAACAGGGCAAGATTACCAGGCAGGCTTGCCTCCAAGAGATCTTGTATTAATAAACAATGGTATAACTAAAGAAGAGGATGAGGATTTTGTGGACCCCTGGACTGTGCAGACATCAAATGCTAAAGGCGTGGACTATGACAAACTCATAGGTATAACTCTTTCTTGATTGCTACTATGAAATTTAGGTCAAGTGATCCAAAAGACCACAAAACCAACAAGGGATCATGACAAATCCTGATAAAAACCATCATAGGTATCATTTAATTTATGTGTAATCTTAGCTTTCTCACACGTCTAAAGAATTTGCCCTAGGAACTGAAAATGTCCCAGGCAGGGATCACCTGTGGAATATATAAATACTTTGCAAAGAACTTTTCAGTTAAAAATAAAAATTTTACTCAGTTTGGGTTTTGGCATAAGAACTGTTGTTAGAACTTTTGTTAATGTCAACACTATGACTATCTCCATCTTTCGTGGCTGTAATGCAAAACAGCTAGAGCCTAAAGCATTCGGACCAGGCTGTAGGATTCTTCATACCATCTCTTCATGTTTGCCTTAGCTTCCAAATTAGGGAGAACAGGGATAATCCAAAAGTAATGAAGAAATCTCTAAGTGTAATGACTCAATCAAACAGCCAGGTACTGGCCAGCTTGAAAACGATGCAGCTTATTCAAAAACCATGCATGAAATGAAAAATGTTTTAGGCAGGGATGTGTCAAAACTTCTAAAGTTTAGTTAATTTCCTTATCTGTTGAATAGTCCACCTTCTGTACCTTGTTTGAGTCTCACATAAGAACAGGGTAGAGAGCTATTCATTAATTTTTAGTATTTTTTTCCTTTTTTTTAAGTTATTTTCAATCTTCATTTTTAGCACCTCAGTGAAAATTCTTTTAACAGTTGTATATTGATGGTGTCTGCTTAGCAGCTTGTTTCTCACAATAGAGCATACACCTTTATGTGTCAGTAACAGTATATTTGCTTTTGGGAGGTCAATTGTTCATGTCACAGAATTGTAGGGGTTGGAAGGGACCTCAAGAGATGTCAAGGTTCTTTTAATTCAGTGTGATGTTATTGTAAGATTGTCAAACATACGTGCATATTAGCTCAATCTGCAGAATGTAATAGGTGAAAGAAAGTGTGGGAAGGGGAGAAGTATGCAAAGAAAGATACAGATTGGCAGGGAAGAAAGAACCATAGAATGTGTTAGGTTACAAGGGACCTTTGAAGGTCATCTAGTCCAACCCCCCTGCAGTAAGCAGGAACATCTTCACTAGATCAGGTGAAAGATAATTGTTAGACTCAAGAAATGGACAAGATCTCATCATCTTGGTACTTGTGTAGGAGGTATGAAGAAGGTTTTTTGTTTTCTTTTTTGGGGGGTTAAGTCTTTTAGAGAGGTAGGAAGAGTACAATACTTGTGTTAGCACAATCTCCAGGTCTTTCTGAGAATGACTAGCATGACTTCAATATAAATCACTTTTCTAAAGCCATGCTAAAGCCTAACAGCAATGTCCTTTTTTCCAGTAACTGCATGTATGTGTGCATATGTATGGATTTTTGATCTGCCCTGCAAAGGTGGTTGGTCTGAAGTATATAAATATACTTATTTATACTGCTAGCAGATTATAGAATTTGATGGCTGAGTCACTTTGTTTGTTCTAAGTAATGTGCCAGAAATTTTTCAGAGAATACTGGGCTACCCACTCCAGGGAGTGAAAAAATTGCTGCTTGTTACTGATAAACTTGCTTCTCTTCCTTCCTTTTATAAAAATCATAGTGAACAGCATTGTTCAAGAACTTAACATTTGATAGCTCTTGCCATAAAGGAAGTCTTTGTGCCACCTATAATCTGTTTATTTACTAGTGGCACCAGAGAAAGTCTCCAGTATGTTTGTGTTTACTCAAAACATAGAAGAAATGAAAGTGCCAAAAGCATTATGTGATTGAAAGGGATGATGCTGTCAAATGGTTGTCACAGATGGTTACCCAAGAAAACAACTAGTCAACCCCAGGAGCTCAGGGCAGAGTCAACTAGAGCAGGTTGTTTGGGATTTTGTCCAGTAGAATTTTATTATCTCCAGGGATGAAGATCCCATGGGCAGCCTGTTCCAATATTTGACCATGTGCACAATTTGAAGATTTTTGTCATGTTTAAATGACATTTCTTTTATTTCAAATTGTGCCTGTTGCCTCTTGTCCTTTCACTGGGCATCACTGAGAAGTCTGACACTGCCTTTTTTACTCCACCCCACCTCCTCCAGTCAGATACTTCTACACATTGATAGGATCCCTCCTGAGCCCTCTCTTTCCCAAGCTCAGCAGTCCTAGCTCTCTCAACCTCTCCTTGGATGACAGATGCTCAAAGCCCTTCATCTTCATGGCCCTTTTCTGGATTCACCTTAGTGTGTCCATGTCCTTCTTATACTGGAGCCCAGAACTGGACATAATGCTCCAGATGTCTCATCAGTGCTGAGTAGAGGGGAAGGATCACCTCCCTTGATGTTCTGGTAGTGCTGTTCCTAATACAGCCCTTAAGGCCATTGACCTTCTAATGCCACAGAAGTGCATTCCTGGCTTGTGTTCAATTCCTTGACTACCAGGACCCGAGGACCCTCAGGTCCTTCTCTACCAAACTGCTTTCCAGCCAGTTGGCCTTCTGCCTGTACAGAGTTATTCTTCCCCAGATTCAGGACTCTGAACATGTTGAACTTCATGAGATTCTTGTCAGCCCATTTCTCTAGCCTGCTGAGGTCTCTCTGAATGGCAACACAACCATCTGTTGTATCAGTTAACCCTCTCAGTATGGTTTCATCTGCTAACTTGCTGAGAGTGTACCCTGTACCATCATCCACATCATTAATGAAGATGTTTCAAACAGTATTGGCCCCAGTATCAACACCTTGGGTACACAAATGATGCTGGGCCCCAACTGGAATTTGTGCTGCTGGTCACAACCCTTGGCAGTTCAGCCAGTTTTCAGTTTACCTTACTGTCCACTTACCTAGTCCAGACTTCATCAATTAATGAGAATGACCTGGATGACAGTGTCAAAGGCCTTACTAAAGTTGAAGTAAACAGTATCTTCTGGCCTTTCCTCATCTGCTAGGTTAGTCATGTCCTCATAAAAGCCTATTAAGTTGGTCTGGCATGATTTCCCATTCATACATGCATGCTGACTACTCCCAGTCACCTTCATGTCTTTATAGAATCACAGAATGCTATGCTTGGGAGTAGTTTCCAGGATTATTTGCTCCATCACATGCCCAGAGATTGAGGTGAAGCTGGCCAGCCTGCAGTTCCTTCTTTGTGCCCTTCTTCAAGGTAGGAGTGGCATTTTCTTTCTTGGAGCCACCTGGAACCTCTCCCAGTTGCCATGACTGCTCAAAGGTTATTGAGACTGGCCTGGTCAGTAAAGATACTGTATAACAAATAGTAGGTTATCAGTTTTCTGAATGCAAATATAACATGGCAGTGGCAAAAAGGAAAAGTACACAATAAATTTTCAGTAAACACAGATATGCTTTTGAAAATGGTAGCTCTTGGAGCTTCTTATGTACAGGGAATTGAAAGCTGTCTTTTACCAAAAGCCAGAACACTGGAGATCAGAGGCACTGTAGGATTTTTTAAAACCTTGTGTCTGTCCTTCTCAGAAGCTGTATAGGAAGGTAAATTCTTTGTGGATAGAGAGCCTAAAATGTTTTGAGTGCTCTCATAAAATGAATAAGAGGAAATAGGTAGGGGAAAATGATCCTTTTTTTTTTAACAGGAAAGCTGAAGATGGACAAAGAAAAGGGAGTTGTGCAGTCTGTTAACATTTAATAAAAATTTTTAGGCATTTCCAGCAAAATGCTCTATATATCAAAGAGCTTTTAATATTTTTCTGTGGCAGTATACAATATTTATAGGGTGGCTTGCCCCAGTTAGTCTGGGGCCTTCTCATGTTTTCTGTTTCTATAAGATTAGCCTCTTACCAATTTCTGCTGTTCTGAATCAAACGTTTTCATGTTCATTTGTTCTCTTTTTAGCATTCATCCAGATTATATTTGCTTTGCTGTTTTGTAATGCACTTTGTTTGCCAGAAAGAAATTAATTCAGTAATTAAGGCTTGCTTAGGACAAACAGATGTCTTAATACTTGGAAGACATACAGATTAAAGTGGTGGTTGCTGAATCACACACCAGCATTCATCATTTCAGTGACAATTATTTCAGTGGGTCAGTGGATGTGTCCAGTGCTTCCCTTGTATCGTATTCTGCTTGATTCACCTGGATTGAATCAGCAGTTGTAAGCAGGAACTTGTTTCCCTTTGGGTAATAATGCAGACACCAAGGTGAGTGGTGCCATTGACATCCCTGAGGGATAAGGTACCATTCAGAGGGACCTGGACAAGCTCAAGAAGAGCCCTTGTGAACCTTATGAGGTGCAGTTGGGGCAAGTGCGAGGTCCTGAACCTGGGTCAGGGCAACCCCCAGTATCAATGCAGCCTGGGTGGAGAATGGATTGAGAGCAGCCCTGAGGAGAAGGACTTGGGGGTGTTGATTGTGGATGGGACTTTGGGCAACCTGGTCTAATGGAGGGTTTCCCTGTCCATGGCAGGGGGGTTGGAACTAGATGTGCTTTAGGGTCCCTTCCAACCCAAAGCATCGTATGACAATATGCCTAATTTTCTATCCCATTAAGTAATGAATTCCTGCTAACTTCAAGTTTAATTCCTATATGCATAGCCTTGTAGTAATGCTGCCCATAACCAGTAATATAGAGGTTCTAGAACATCAGAAATGCTTGCTTCCAAGTTGATGCTCAAATTGAATACATTGACAGCCTTCTTTTCTGTCAAGACTGAGTCTTTCCTTCACTGAGAGTTCCTGATGTTTGATTGTGAAAGGCTGTTCAGTGGTTAATTCATGTAATTACACGTCACCATTTTCAGCCAAAGTATAGGGGAGGAGTTCCCTGCATTCAGGGCTTCTCAGCATCCTGGTGTTCTGAGGAGGTATGTTGGTTTGACTCTTCTTTCCTGTCCCTCATAAAACCCTTGAGAGCACTGTAGTCTCAATAATTAGGGTGGCCATGGTTTTAACTAGTTTTTTTGAGATGTATGCAAAGCCTTGATGGACTTAAAATAGCCTCTGTGGTGTGCTTCGTGAACCTCTGCTGTAAAGGGATGGAAGGCCACTTTCCCTTTTTTGGGGAAGAAATTAGTCTAGTCTAGGATAATAAGGCCCATTTATCTGACTATCTGTCTTTTCAAATTACCCTAGTGTGCTTAATACTTCTTTTAGTCCCCAAAGGTTAATTTTTTGTTTGTAAAATGATTCACATGCCCAAGGCAGCACATTGGGTCACCAGCACAGGTAGAGAGCTCTGCCTCCACCTGGAATCAGTCTCTCTTGTCCAGTGGTGTAAACTGTTACACCATCCAGCTAAGGATCATTACCATGTGCTAGGATGTGACAGAAACCTAGCTGGTAGAAAGTTATAGCCTTTGGAAGGACATTTTGATTGATTACAGTATTCTTCCAGGAAAGCTTTTAATGTTACTTGCTTTCGGCTTCAACAAAGAAATTGAAAATTTAGAAGCAGGAACATGCTTAAGGAGGGAATTCAGAACAAACCTGATTCTGTGTGGGGCATTCAAAATGATTGCACTTGTGTTGGTTTTTTTTCCATGGGGCAGAAGTCACGTAAGTCATAGCTTGCTGGCTGCATAACGAATGGGTTAAAATTAATTTAGTTATTTCTAGTTTCCTTAGGAAACACTCAAAGTATTTGAAATTTGTCAAGTGTCATGCATACGTTCCTGTGGAATAATTATTTCCTGTTACAGGTAGGAAGACGCTGAGTGCTTCTCTAGGGAATTTGCCAGTGAGGTCTCATTTTTTAATATAACAGTTGGAATGGATAGATCTAGATATTTGGTACATATAAACCGTGTTTTTCACACCCAGAGTCTCTCTTGCTCTCTTGAATACTTTGGTAATTGCAGTACTTAATAGTGCAAGTTGTTCAAGTGCTGAATTGAGCAGAATAGTAGCAAAGACTAGATTCTTGTCTAGAAAAATCAAGTTCAAATCATGGAGTGTTGACCTGCTTATTGGGGCCTGAGAACTGGGACTGGAATATAGTAATCTTTACTAAAGAAATAAGACTTCCCTGGGTCTGTTTTAGTGTAAATAGGGAAAAAATATTGTTCAAAACCTTTCTTGAACTACATCTGAAAATTTTGTTGTATTAATCAGCTGATTTCCTGAACCACCAAGTAATAAGGCTTATTTAATTGCAATGGAGAGTATTATATATTACCTTTGCAAGCCTCTTGAGGGGAGCAGTGTCTGTATTTATATCCATGTAAAAGAAGAATGAAGTTTCTCAAAGAGTATTTGGGGTTGGAAAGTGAAAAACAATGTGATGTGAGAGCAGAAATGGTTGACACCAAGAGAAGAACATTCAAAGCCTTGCAGCCATTTTTATCCTGTGGCTTACAGAGGCCAAGTTTCTTCAGAATGTTCTGTGGTTTGAATATCAATATTACTTTAAGCAGGCTGCAATTATAATCAGTCATGGGTGGAACAATACTACAGGTTGTGAGTACACTGGGTCTCCTAGCAAAGAGTTAGTAACAGAGGTTACTGCTGGGATTCCCAGCAAGAATCAGGAAAATCTGGACATTTTATATTTTACCTGAGATGTGAATCATAGAATGGTCTGGGTTGGAAGGGACCCCAAGGATCATAGATTTATAACCCCCCTGCCACAGGCAGGGCCACCAACCTCCAGGCCTG
The DNA here is from genome assembly GCA_013400835.1 of Zapornia atra. Classification (NCBI taxonomy): domain Eukaryota; kingdom Metazoa; phylum Chordata; class Aves; order Gruiformes; family Rallidae; genus Zapornia; species Zapornia atra. The sequence goes on from VZTU01018023.1 coordinate 200,901, forward strand.
GATCTACACAAGGTTGCTCAGGGCCCCATCCAACCTGGCCTTGAACACCTGGCATCCACCACCTCTCTGGGCAGCCCCTTCCAGCCCCTCACCACTCTCTCTGCAAAAAACTTCCCCCTGATATCTAATTTAAACCTTCCCTGAAGGGGAGATGTCCTTTTTAATTTGGCCACGTTGGTATGTTGGTGTTGAATGTGAGACCTGGTTGTAGCTATGCTGTTATTCTTTACTATTTTTTTTACGGTTTATAGTTCGGTTTGGCAGCAGTAAGATTGACACAGATCTGATCAACAGAATAGAAAGAGCTACGGGGCAAAAACCTCACCGTTTTCTACGTAGAGGAATCTTTTTTTCTCACAGGTGAGTTTTCCTGGTTTTCAAGATTCAAAAAGGTCTGATTAGGTAGACTTGCTATGAGCGTTACTGGGAGAAATCCATTAAAATAAAACAACTGTGTCATTTGAAATTAGCAGTGACTGCGGATTTCCCCTCACAGCGTTTGAAACCTTTGGTTGCATCAGTTTCTGATGTCCTCACGAATGTCAGGTTGAAGAATGTGCACAGGACCTTTGCTTTGCATAGGTTCTGTATATTTTGACTCTACATTAGGAACCAGATCAAGGAGTTGACCTAGCAGAGGACTCCAGGGCTCATATGGCGTCACTGCTGATTTCAGCAAGGCTCCATGTGGCCTGTGGACCTGTGCATCTGTATTGTTACATAAAAATGCTCAGGAATAATCTTAAATACCAGCTGCCAGTCCTCTACACTGTTTAACTGTTAACACGCATGGGCTTTTGGCCTGTGGCAGCCAGCACATTTCAGATAAGTGCCTGAGCATGATTCAGGGCGTAGCCTCCATCAGAGACTGTTCCAAGCTGGTTCTTTAAAACTGTTTGGGAAATAGTTCCCAGCTTTTTTTATTTGGCCATAGCAATTATTATCCAATTAATTAATTTTAAGAGTTGCATATTGTAATCTAAATATTAAGTTTTAATTTAATTTTTTATTTTGGGGTTTTTTTTCGTGGAGTCTGATGAAGACAATAATTTTCTTAAAAAACTGAGGAAACTAAATCTTTATTTCTACGACATATGGCATACTGCATTTTATTTATAAGTATGCTTGGCTTTAAAAGCACTCAAATTTTGAATGGAAGCTTTTTTTCTATAGGCTTTTCTTCCTAAAGGGTTGTCTTGTGTTTTCTCTGTTTTATCTTTAGAGATATGGACCAAATCCTTGATGCTTATGAAAATAAGAAGTCCTTTTACCTTTATACAGGCAGAGGGCCATCCTCTCAGGCAATGCATGTTGGTCATCTTATCCCATTTATATTCACAAAGTAAGTTATTTCTACCATTTATATTAATCAAAATTTTCTTTATTCACAAAGGAAATGTTGAACTAGGTTTATGGAACTGCTAAAATGATGCATAGCAAGGTGTTCTGTTTATTTGAGGTGAACTTTAATGAACTACCTATGCATAAAAAGAAAAGAGAAGCATACCTCTTTATGTACTTTTGTTTAAATGTATAAAAATATTTTAGCTGTGAGACATCTTCATTTTAACTTACTTTAAGATAAAATCTTTCTGCTTTTATTAGGTGGCTGCAAGAAGTATTTGATGTTCCCTTAGTCATACAGTTAACTGATGATGAGAAATACCTTTGGAAGGACCTGACAACTGAAAAGGCATATGAGTATGCTAGAGAAAATGCAAAAGACATCATTGCCTGTGGCTTTGACGTCAATAAAACCTTTATATTTTCTGATTTAGACTACTTGGGGTAAGTACACATTTCTTTAGGGCATTGTAACAAAAAAAGTCTATTTTCTGTTTTAATAGAAGTGTCTAAATTTGGAAGCTTCAAGACAACACAAAACGCTTAAAATGGAAAGTTATTAATTTTTCTGCCAACATTTTATATATATATATATACTGTTGTCATTCTTTTGTATAACATGAACAAATACGTGTGAGTACAATGCTTATATTTAAATTAGGAAAAATATATTAAACCAGCTAAATTGTGAAAATACCTAAGCCACCAAGAAATCTACAGATGGAATTATTTAAGACGGTATCAAAATCTGAGGTGTGTTTACACTTTATTTACATTAATGAAAGGCACCTCAGCAACTCATAGTGGTAAATTAATTTAGTAATACAGCATGAAAGATTATTATTTGAATTTTGAGTAAAGTTGAAAGAAGATTTAAGTAAAAAGAACTGCTATTGCAACTGCCTTCTCAAATTTTATGGCCGAATTCAGAACTGAAGTAGTTGGCTTTGTTTTTCCACACGGAGTGATGAGCTTCCTTAAAGACTGGGATGAGAGAATCTTTGAGACACTGCATAAAGTACAGCTCCCACAGTGTGGAGCCTACAGGGCCATTTTTCCTCCTTTTGCTCCCCTGACTTTTCCTGCCTTAGAAAAGTTGCATTAGCACAGATCTGCCCTGTGGCTGAAGGAGAGCAAGTCAGAATGGCTGTTTCCTTTGCTTCAGCTCTTCAGCAGTGCGGGGGCGGGGAAGGAAGAAGTTGCTGAGCTATTTTGATTTGGAAATGCTGATGCTGTATTTGGTGAAAGAGAAAGTCCATCCAGGGAACTTAGCCAATAGAAAATGAGAATTTTGAGGATTTGAGCTAGCCCTTTGGTTTAACCAGTGTCCTGCATAGGATACACAGTAGACATGATCCATTCAGGTTGCCTCAGTTCAAAGGAGCATGAGGATAAGTAAACTTCTAGCTCTGTGAGGCATTTTGGCACCACTTCCAAATCAAAATATTTCTTGGTTTAGACAGTTAATTGTGAATAAAAACATACTTGCTGTGGCAGGGGGGTTGGAGCTCTATGATCCTTGGGGTCCCTTCCAACCCAGACCATTCTATGATTCCATTCTATGATAAATGTTGGGGGGAGAAGAGAATAAATTAAGCTTTGAAGGCATAAAATTATTGTTTGTCAATAATTCTCTAATTATCATCTCAATGGGTCTCAAAAAGTCCAAAACTTGTTGGTTTATTTTCCTGTTTTCTCACAGGACAAGTACTGGATTCTACAAAAACATCGTCAAAGTTCAGAAGCATGTTACATTTAACCAAGTGAAAGGAATCTTTGGCTTTACAGACAGTGATTGCATTGGTAGGAAATAATATGAGTTTCCAGACGTGGTGCTTACTTTCACTTTTTATAACATTCTTAAAATAATAATTTAAAGAGATCGGTATCTGCCTCTCACGAAACGGATAGAAATAACAATAACACCTAGGCTGATTTTGAAAGGTTGTTATTGTTGTTCCTTCAGGAGAGAAAACACTTTGCAGTGACATTTATAGCATATGTTTTTGGCCTTAGCAAGAGCAAAGTACAAAACACCATGTGTTGTGTACAATACCAAGCACCACATCAAGTTCCCAAGTTATAGAACTATTCCTTTTTTTTTTTCTTTTAATAGTGATTGCAGCTGTAATCAAGTATACCTCCTTGAAATTTCTATGGCAAATTTATATAGAAACTTTTCAGAATAAATCATATTAATACATGCATATACATATATAAAAAAATAAGAAGTGCTCAAGAGCATATTTATCAAGGTACTGGGTAACTGTCTTCTATTTACTGCACTGTGATTGCAGGTTTCTGTCACACTCACCAAAAAAAAGATGACATTAAAACCTTGGTGTTTCTGAGCACTAACAGCATTCTTTGACCAGTAATTGGGCTGTACAACCTTCACTGTAGGCAAAGATCAGATTCCTACTTCTGTCTTAATAGTGCACCAATAAAAGTTGGTATTGTTATTTACAATGATTTCATTACACATTTGGGAAAATTCACTTTCTGTTCTGAGACGATTTTGAGCAGGGAAGCAGGTTGGTCACTCTGTGATTAAGCACTGCATGAAGAAGAAAGCCAGGTACATCTGAGATGCTGCACAAGTACATATAGCAATGATTATAAGGAGTTCTGTAGTCTTTCTCTCACAAAGAGAGAAAATGAGCAGCTCAGACTGATAATATGGTCAGTTGTACTTCTGAGAAGGGTAGATAATTCAATGATGAGAAGAGTGTGTGCTGATGAACCTTTCTGGAACCTTTGTGATTACAACCTACCTGTTTTCATGAGTTTCTATGTCAGTTGAAGGTTTGTTGACATCATAGAAGGCAAAAATGAAAAGTTTTCCTCAGATTGAGGCGACAGTGCTTGTTAAAGGTTCTCAGTTGAAGACCAGCATATATCTGAATGTTTCACATGTGCATTTTACATATTTTAAGTTCTCTCTAGTTATCATTGCTTATATTGGCTTCTCAGCTTTTCCAAACATCTTGTTTTCTAGGAAAGATCAGCTTTCCTGCTATTCAGGCTGCACCATCCTTCAGTTCATCATTCCCACAGATCTTCAATGGCAAGGAGAACATTCCGTGTCTTATCCCATGTGCTATTGATCAGGTAAGAAAATCATGTTACGTAGTTTGGGTTTCATGGCTTTGTTTCTGTATGGTACCTTTCGAGCTTCATGGTGGTATATCGAAACATCTGTAAAACATTCCTGCAAGCACCTTTCTGGGCTGTGTCCTAACAAAGGTGAAGGCTTAACTCAACAATGATGTACTCATGCTTTACCTTTCTTGCCAGTCTTGGATCTGTCTTGATCTCAACCCAATTCAGAGTGAGCTGACATTTCTGAAAGCAAAGGCAGCAAAATTTATGTAAAAGTATACTGACATGGGGGTAGAAAGAAACTTTTGGTCATCTGTATGGTAACTAGGACAAGATGTAAGGAGCTTAGCTTGCACACTTAACACAAGGGATTTACACTGAAGCATGGGGAAGAAGCTTCTATCAGTAAGAATAAAAAAGCAGTGAAATAGTTCGCCAGAAAAGCTGCAGAACCTTTACAATTCAGATCTATATGGAGAGGATGTAAGACTATTGGCTACAAATGCATCATTACTTTACAGAAGTATTTTTTATAGGAATCAAATTCTGCACTGTCTGAATCTAGCTATTTTAGTTATAGGGACAGTCACTGGTAGGTGACATAATTACATTCATCAGCCACAATATTACGTATTACTGTTACTGCACCTGGTTTAAGATCATCAGCACACCACTGCCAGCTTGATCATGGCTTCCATTCAGAGTCTGTGCTGGTTGCTAAACGCTTTGGGAGAAGCCTTGCATCTTAGTCTGCATCCATCCCTAGGTTACGAAGCATAGTTTTCACAACTATTTGAATTGATGTACCTGTTAATTTGAGGGAGTTGAAGTGTACAGCAAGACTCTGCAAATGCAAAAAAAAAAAAAAAAAAGAGGTTTGTTTGTTCTTCTGGATGAACTGGAATAGAAATAGGTTCTGGAATGTTTTGTGGGGTTTTGGGTGGGGGTCTTTTGTGGGTTTGTTGTTTGGGGTTTTTTTTAAACCACCTGTTAAGGGACAGAAGTACTAATTGGCTTTTAAATCACGTTTTTCAATTCTGTGCTTTTATTGATGGTTGTCATAGGATCCTTATTTTAGAATGACACGAGATGTAGCACCTAGAATTGGACAGCCTAAACCAGCCTTACTGCATTCAGTCTTCTTCCCAGCCCTGCAAGGAGCACAGACAAAAATGAGTGCTAGTGACCCAAACTCCTCCATCTTCCTCACTGATACACCCAAACAAATCAAGACAAAGGTAAGGACCTGCAAAACTTGAGAGCACAAAGCTTTTTAACAGAGTGGTGGTCCTCGCACTTACAATGGCATTTAAGTTTTCTTTGAACTTATCTGCATCTGTTTTCCTATTCATTTCATTGCAAAGCATCTTCAGGAATTGACTAAGTTATGCAAATTTATCTAGACTATCAAATATAATCTTTTGCCTTGCCAACAAATCTAACTGTAGAAACATTAGCTAGAATAATGTACAAAACATGATGTTTGGTTATCTGATACCTGCAGAGCAGCGGTGTGAGAATAAGAGCTGTGGAGGCTCGTGCTCTAAAAATAAATATTATGTTGCCATAGTTTTGAAATCTGACAGTCCATGATATAAATCAAAGCAGCAGCTCTTTCTCTGGACTGCCTCTCCATGCTGGGAGCACTGAGTGTTACACAGTGGCAGTTACAACACAGGTCAGACTTCTCCTGCTGCTTGGGCATCTGCTCCTGCCATGCACTCCTCCCTCCAATACACAAATACATATGCTGTTGAATTTTACCAGAGTATGTTCCTAGTACCCCTGGTAGCTCAGAGGAAGATCCCACTTACCCAGAGTTAGGTGATTCAGTTTGGCAAAAGTTCACCTGCGTTATGATATTAAAAAATAAAATAAAAATCAGTCTTTGGAAAAGGATTTATAGGCACAATAACCAGCCATGAAATAACTGTCTGTCAAAGCAAGAAAAAAGACATATATGTTGTTTCTGCTGAGTGGGCTTGGATTAATTCTCTAAAGGTTAACAAACCCATGTATAGGTCAGATCCTTCTCCAGTAATCACATAATGATTCATTATCTTGCGTAAAAACTGGTTAAATGGTACTGTTTTGAAGAAATTTAATTCTTCATGTGTTGGGATTATAGAATTCCAGTTTATTTGCACAGATACATAGTTGCTTTATTTTTAGAAAAGCCTGTAATTTCAGAATAGAGGATAAATGGTTAATGGTAGTGTTGGTAATATTCTATTGTTTTCTGGCAATAATCTTTCCAGTTGGTAATCTGCAAAGATATCTGAGATTCTCTAAGTCCTATTTCTGCTGTCTTTGAATTAATTGGGAAAAAAACCCAATTCTAGCTATTTGATATATATAATGTGTAAAGAGGAAAAACCTGAACAGAATGTCAAGTACTGAGCAATGGAGGACAAACTGAGATTTATTTCAGCTTCAGAAGCCCATCAGAAAGAGCAGTCTTTTTGGAAATGCAACTTGAGTGAAAGACACAATATCGTTAGAGTAAATAAATAAAAGATTAGAGTAGGACAGGTGGCTTCTGGTGATGGATGAATGTTAAAAAGAGAGTGCTGCCACTGCACAAAATAAAATACTGCTTACAGCAGTTTTTGGATCATCAGGACATTGCTAAGTAATGAGGCTCAAAGTTTAGAGGTAACAGAAGATGAAAAATTATTAAATACTGGGAAAGTCTCAGACGCTTCTGCGAAATCTAAGGAGATGAATGGCAGCATTAGAATAAATACTTATTTCACCTGTCAGCACCAAATTACAGCTCAATTATTTGCCTGTATTCCTAGAACTGTTATTTAGATTCTGAGTCTGTACTGATTCAGGGAAAAGATCAGTATAGATAAATCAGTGGAACCCTCAGTCAACGAGTAGGTGCCAGAATATGTAAAAAATTAATATAGGAACCATTTTGTATAAAACAGTAATGTGTCTTCACCAGGCATATTGTATTTAATCCCTCTCACCTTAGTAACATAAGAATAGATGTAATGTGACAGATGGCAGCTTATTTTCTTAAGATATTCATCAGTGAGTTATTTGTGCATGTAATTTGTTGCCACAAGACATTATCTGTAACATGGTGGTTAGAAAGATTCAAAAAAGCACTAGAGAGTCATACAGATGAAAAGAATGTTGAGAAGCTGTAAGCAGGTAACAGTTTCTAGGTAGCAGAACTAATAATTTATTTTTTTTTTTTAAATCTACTTCATATGCATGTGTGTCTCTTGGCTGGTTGATGATACCTGAAAAGATAGAAGAGCCGAATGCCAGCTCACCTTATGGTTGGGAAATACTTTTTTCTTCTTCCTGGCAATTTATTTTCTTTAAATTTTTAGGAAGATTAGCATCTTCTGAGAATTCTGCTCATCTATAAATTCTTCAAATTGGCTGGTGGTTTCTGGATTTGCTATGAATGGCATTAGTAGTCAGATCTATTCAGCAGTGGAGTTCATCTCACCCTTGAGCAGAGGGGGGGGAGACACCAAGTATTCCATTTTCAGACTGAACACGTGGGCATTTGTCCCAATATTAGCCACTGCAGCCAGGGCCCTGTAATCTTTAATTTTGGTTTCTCTTCTTTTTGCTTTTCCCTGAGGTTAGGAGGAGACCAGCTTCTGTCTAGGATTTCTTCAAAAATTCTCCGTGCCTCCTTAACCTCGTTCAAAATGAATTTCTTGATGATGTGAATAACTTACTGTTTTCTTACATAAAATTCTTTTCCTGAAAGCACAAGTTGTATCCAACAGGCAACAGCTTTTGAAAAACAGGCTTAAAACCTTTTTGACTTAATCTTGGGTGAATTCTTTTTTGGTTATACAGTGTGAGGAGTATGTATATAGCCATTTTTCCCTGCTGGCTTCTAATGACCTCCCTGTTTCAGTCCTGAGGCTGTACATTAATTTGCCCTGCTCACCCTTCAGCTAGTCCTTAGTATAGAAGGATCATGATCCTTATCTGTTTATAATAATCCAGAATTTAGTAGAAATTATATAACAAAATCTTTATGTTGTTTCAGATTAACAAGCATGCCTTCTCAGGAGGCAGAGATACTATTGAAGAGCATAGGAAGTATGGAGGTAACTGTGATGTTGATGTATCTTTTATGTACCTGACTTTCTTCCTAGAAGATGATGACAGGCTTGAACAACTGAAACAGGTAAGTAGCCAAGTTGAAGATAATATTATTCTTTCCTTATTATGAGGACAAAGCTGTAATTATCTCCTCCTGTGAACCTTCTTAAGGAAGGTGATTGTGGTGTTATTCTTGCACTCTCCGTGCCTTACAAGTTTAAATATTAAGACCTCTGTTTGCTTGCAAGGTTCTTTCTCATGAAAATACCAGGTGAATCTAGCTCTTCTTTTAAAAAAAAAAAAAAAAACTCACCTGGTATTTTCATAAGGATCTCTGACACTGTGTAGGACAGTATCTTCCTTACCTTTCAAATAAGGACACCTTAGTTTTAATTGTATAATGCACTCTCCCTGTTCCTTATGTGCAGGGTACCTAAATATTCTCCAGATTACAAAGGCTCATGTCTAAAGTTTGCTGGTTTGTTGAGGTTTTTTTAATTTTCTTATCATGAAAAAGAAATACCTATAGTGAATTGATTCACTGATCACAAGCAAAAACTGATTCATCTGGGTTGCCTTTTCCTTTAACCTGTCTGACAGACTTCTGTCCCCAGGGGTGGCAGCAAGACATGTCACTTCCTTCAGCTATATGATCACCACCAGTACTAGGCAGCATGCATTCTCTGGAAGGCAGAGTCTGTAGCTGACAGTACCCCGGTCACATCGCTTGATCAGCTTTCTCCTAGTGGGAACAGCTGCAAGAAAGTCAGGAGCTACAGTTTCTCCTCCAACCTTCTGCTCTCTCTCACACAAGAGCAGGGTTGGATAACTACTAATCCCCACTCAAACTGTTGTAAATTCCTCATGGAAACCTGGAGCACATTTGACATATTAAGCAGTTTTCCATTAGTCTCCAGCCACTGCAACAAACATCAGCGCAACTCTTCTACAGAGCTCAAATCCTAGACCACAGCCAGGAGCTTGCTGCAGTGCTGCCTTAAAACCAAGTTAGAGAACATGACATCACTGCTTACAGCAGCATTAATGCAGCTGTTTGAGTTATTGTGCCAGAAGTGGTTTCTCAGAGAAAGTGATAGCAGTGTTTTTATAAAATAAAAAAAAAAAGAAACAAATGCCTCTAAACCCACCACTGAAATGACAATGATTCAGTTCATTTGTGTCAACATACTTTGCTCTTGCTGAGTAAGGTGCTGTTGCACCTTGAATTGGCTTTATGAATGACTTGATGACCAGGGGAGGTGAGATTATCATGGTTATTGCTGTTTTAGGTCACAGTTGAATGGCCCAGCCATGGTTTCTAACCATGGCTGAACCAGTCAGCTGTAGCCTGTGCTTCTTGCTATAAAGCATTGTCAGTATCAGAGCAAATGAACAGATTACAGACTGTGAATCTGACCACTAGAGTGAACATACACCCTGAGCATCTTTGCTATAAAAAGCTTACTTGAATGACATTTAATTTCTTATCCAAATGCTATGAGAGAAAAAAATGATAATGTGTTATTGCAGGAAACAGTTTAGGGTGACTGATGGTTTGATCTGGGATTCTGGGAAGAAAAAATAAGCAGTTTCCTGCAAATGATTCCAGGATTTCCCAGTTAAATTCTTGCAAAGGTAGCTTATTCCGTCCATATAACATGTCACATGTGAAATGAAAGCTGCCTTAATCCTTTCTAAGGCAACAGGCAATTTTGCAAGTTATCTTTTCCGAATGATACCACATGATCTTCTGAGGCACGTGCTTATTTTTAAGACACCCCGAATCTGTGTTTGCTAGGGCCAGGCTTTTAAAGAAATGCTTGTCACTGAGTCCTTTTCCATAGAGCACCATATTTAGCAATCAACACTTTCTTGACAGGCATACACAAGTGGGGAACTGCTAACGGGGGAGCTGAAGAAGGTTCTTATTGAAACACTGCAGCCCTTGATAGCAGCACATCAAGAGAGAAGGAAGCAGGTCACGGATGAAGTGGTGAAGCAGTTCATGACTCCAAGGAAGCTGGCTTTTGAGTTTTGAAGAAATGCATATGTAACTTACCACTTGATAAACCAAAATGGAGTAATCGTTGTCTGCTGTTGCGTGTCATCGCTCCCTAGTTATGTACAGCCCCCAATCAGTGCTTTATAAATACTGCCCTTAATAAGTGAATTACAATGAATGTCAGAGTACAGGAAAAGCTTAAAATAGGACTCCTATCTATTTAAAATCAGAATATACAAGACAGAATTGCCCGATCTTGCAGAAAAGCATGTCTGTCAGCACAACACTGTATTGTATTTCATGTTGAAAATATAAATAACTAAAACTTCAGTTTTGATGATAAAGCCTAACTTGTAAATTGTTTTAGATATGTTGATAAGAGGTTGTATCTCAAATAAATAACTAGTAGCTCCATTTCCTTTGGTCCTGTGTACCTTAGTTTACTAGGCTGCATGTCCTTTTGGGCTAGTGGGAACAGGCTGCACACAAAAAAATAGTGTGTATCACAAAGTACATTACACAGTGGCTTAGGCCTGGGATCAGTACAGAAAGAATGGAGGTCTGTGAGCTGGACATGGGAGAAAGGGTATCAGGTTAGTCATCTTATCAGCTGGTTTTGCTATCCTCTTCCTCTTTGACCTAGGGCAAGTCACTGAAATCTTCCTGTGCTTTTGTTTCTGCAGCTCTTTAACTGGTCTGACTGCTTCTGGAGGGAGGAGATTATCACAAGGTTGCAAACTTCCTTCATATTCTCAGGCAGAGGGTAGTACAGAAATGCAAATTGTAGATTCTAGTTATAAAAAATACCAAGTGTTATTAAAAATACTGTGAAAATGAAGTTGCTGCTGGACACAGGGATAAGTCTAGTACTGTCCTGTTTTACTGCACCAGGTATTGGAAGGGTTCAAGGCCAGGTTGGACAGGGCCCTGAGCATCCTGGTCTAGTGAGAGGTGTCCTTGCCCATGGCAGGGGGGTTGAAACTTGATGATCTTTCAGGTCCCTTCCAGACATAACCATTCTATGATTTACAGTAGGGGTGCTTATTTTCAGATGTATTCCAGTGAGAAAATACACTTTGTTAAAAATACATTATGTAATATTTTAATTATCTCCTTTATTAAAAAGATCTAAAATGTTTTTACTATAATTTATGGAAGAAAAATCCAATTATTCACTAATTTGTTTTGATATGTACAGTGTTGAATGCAAACTGTTAGATTTCTCTTGTATTTATATAGAATAGAAAGTTGCTAGCCCCAGCATGGTCTCACATACATCAAATAAAAATATCTTTGATGTGTGTTATTTGCAAACCATTAAGAAATACAAGGAAGGCACTTGAATGAGATGTGAAAGATTTTAAACTTCAGCAGGTTCTGTGCTGTGGGGCCTAGTGGACAACTGTAGCACTCTTTTAATAAAAAGAAGAAAATAAACCCCAAAAGAGCACACTTTTAATTTGACTGCAAATTTTTGAAGTCAGCTGATCACACTTGGGTTGAGGGAGAAGTTTCAAGGGCAGGACTTCTCATTGACTTGGGCAGACCCTGGATCAGCCTGTTAGTACATGAGACTGTGCTGGGTGGTTTGTGCTGCCTGGAGCTGGTGCTGCTGCCTTTCACCACACAGCGTACATGTCCTCACCAGCACTGACCTTGCATTTCAGACTTGGAAATGCCTTGGTGCCAAGTTGTATATGAAGTGCCCCCATTAGTTTATGTTTGTGCAAGGAACCCATTAAAGACCAAAGTGCAAGGCAGGATTAGTCCCAGCACCTGTGTTTCAAACTGGTGCTGAAAATAGCCACGCTTAGCTTTTGTCTTTACAGTTTACATGGGCTGACATTACTAGTCTAATGCCTTTGACTTTAATGTAGTAAAGTAAATGTTTACCAGCAACTTGTCTCTCTATAACCCACAGACATAGTATCTTGGTGCTAACAAGTCTTCAACAATCAATAGAAAAGCTTTTATCTTTTTTTTTAACTGGTGGAGTAGTTCTGAGAAAAGTAGCTTCTTGAATCCAGTCGTAAACAAATTCCTGGTTACTGTAGGCTCTAGTAATGACCTTCCTGTTCTTGCAGTCCAAGCTATATGTAAAATAGATTACTTAAATGGACTTCTAAAGGGCTTTTACAAACTCATAATGCAAATTCTTTGTTTAAAATATTATATGCAGATCTGTCCTGCAAGATTTGTTTCATTTATTCAGGAAAGGGAAATGTGTTGTGGGAGAAAAGGTAGTGTGTTCTATTCTAGCTAAGCATATGGATTAACTTTGTAATACAGCAATTAAAACCTGTTTTGAAAGTGCTAGAAAGGAAGACAATAGCAAAATTATTTAGTATTTGTTTACTGAGCAAGCACCTTACTCAAGTACTCTGTCGGATTCCTACAGACATGCTTCTGAAATTACAGTTTCTCAGAGAAGTCTTGGCAAATTCCTAAATCTCTGATAATTGCAATTATTCCTAAATTTCTGATAATTGCAATTCACATCCCAGAGGTATTTAAAAGCAAAGCCAACAGAGTCTTCAAAAGTATGTGTGAAACGTCTGAGAATGTTACCAGGCAACATTCATTACATCTCCCTCAATTTGTTCATATTGTGTTCATCTCTCTGCAATAAAAATGTACATGAAAGTCTGTATGGAGCTTTTTGGATTTTATGCTTTTTTTAAAGAAAGCTCTTAATTTACACTTGCTCTATCTTCAACCTCTCTTCCTACCCTTTTAGTCATCTGATGGAGCTGGTCCTTCTTTTGATGGCCAGTGCCTGTCAGGTAGTGAGAGTGCCTTATACCCGCCCTATACGATCCTGAAGGTAGACTTCAGATGGCTCCCAGAGAAAGCTAGTAAGGGTCAGTTTCCCATAGCATAAGTGGTCGCAAGCACTACTGGATGTTGAAGTTCCCGGTGTGGCAGAAATAGGGGAAGGGCAGTGTGACCTGTTTACAGTGATGCTTCAGTAGGTTTGACATAAAGACTGGTACTTCGGTGGAAACGTGGTACTCCACGTCTGCTGTTTGCAGAGCACAGACTAGGAACAGCTTGACAGCTCTTCCATGGCCTTCAAGAGGCAAGTTGAAATGGTGTACTGAAGCCTACTTGGATATTTGTAAACACTGGTAGAAAACAGGAACTCTCAGCACCATGAAAACATAAAGCAGAACCTGCCTTCTAAAGAAATGTTTCTGTTTTTCAAGGCCACTGCCTTTGTTACCAAAAGAGATCTTCTGTACCACAAGCTGCAGGCCCTGTAGCAACGGGAACCCATTATCAGCACAACAACTGTGATGTCTTCATTCAGTTAGCTGGCCTTCACCTAGCTGATTTTTCAGAACAAATAGTTCTGAGATGATCAGAGTAGCTGAAGGTCAATGTAGTAAGAAAGAATAAGGACATAGAGCAGCCAAGTTCTGAAATGCAAAAGCCAAAACACCCAGCTTGGTGTGTATATAGTGAAATTCTTCATATGTACAGTGTGTCATGTCATCAAACACAACGTGGTTCCTGTTTCTGTGCCTGTGTTTACAGCACTTGCACAGTCCTTGCTGATAGTTTGTAGCAGTGTGAATGAGCTGTGAGTTCTTGCTCTAGGGCAGGTTGTCACCCACACACTTTTTTTTTTTTCCAGTAAAGGCCTGTGAACAGGATGGATTGCAAAGCAGTTGCCTTCCTGAAGTAACTGCCTGAAGGTAGAAAGTATCCCTCCTGTGGCATTTGTTCAGGCCACGTGAGAACCTGCTTTTAGACAGTGCTGAATGCACTGAGCCTTATGGTTCTCAACACTTCACGCTGGCTTCCACTGTTGTTACCACTCATTTTTACAATTTATCTGTAATTCTTATTTCTTGGAACCAGCTGTAGTTCAGTTACACCCGCAGGAGAGGACATTTTTAGTCATTGAATGTGTGAGCCTAGTAGGAAAGCTGAGCTACTTTATTTTCAAACCTTGGGCTGACCATGGATGGCCCTTCTCAGTGATGTCCAAGGATAGGACAAGGGGCAACGGGTGCAAGCTGGAGCAGAGGAAGTTCCATGGGAATATAAGGAAGAACTTTTTCACTGTGAGGGTGATGGAGCACTGGGACAGACTGCCCAGAGAGGCTGTGGGGTCTCCTTCTCTGAAGGCATTCAAAACCCATCTGGCCATGGTCCTGCATGACCTAATCTGGATGATCCTGCCCTGGCAGGAGGATTGGACTTGATGATCTTTCAAGGTCCCTTCCAACCTCTAACATTCTTTGATTCTGATGAAGACTGCCAAAAACGAAATGGTTGTTTAGTCTGATTGGCAGGCACTTTTTTACTGCCTCTCTTCAGAGGCTGTAATGCCTGAGAACAAGGTTGGCATAAACGAGTTTAATTCCAGAAAACATCCAGGCAGAGCTGGGCTAAATTACCACCCAGCACTCAGTCAAGTGCATACCTTGTAGAGAGGTGAGTAGTAGATTCAAGAACCTCATTACAAGGCAGTCCAAATCTTGAGGATGTAATAAATTCTTCTGTTATAAGGGCTTTCTGAGCAAAGGAAGTTTTGTGCCGATACACCAAGATGTTGGGAGTTTGCTGACACCATAAGCACTTTGAGAGAGGATCTAGGTCTTTCATGTCAGTCCCCTTTAAAGTGACATACTCCGCACCTGTCTGGTCTTTGATCCCAGCTCTTGGATCAACTGCAAGAGCTGGATAGACTCTTGAGAGAAGAAATATGATGGTGGTGTGATAGCATGGCTATGAACATGTTTTAAAAGCCAGTTGAAGGCTTAGGTTTCTGGAGCTTTTTACCTCTCACTCTCAGGAGTGGAAGAGGCCTCCATTGTTCTTTTCTAGTAGCACATAACCTTTTTAAACATCTTTTAGTACAAGAATCCTTTTTAGTATGTCCAGAGTAGCTGACAAGTTCTGTCTGCTGTAAAGTTATTGTCAGTATAGTCAAGGCCATGCTATAAACTGGTAAAAGTGGCTGTGGGCCAGAAGGGCATCAACCCTGAGTATGAGAACTCCTTTGAAATTAGCCATCCTTTTTCCCTCCAAAATCCACACTCAACAGAATTTGCCAGGACGTGGATCCAGTCTGCTCAAGATATCATCCTCCAGGGATTAAAAATGGAGATAGAAAACGTTGATGCATCTCTTGAGAAGGGATGAGCAAATTAAATTATTCCTGGGTTTAGGAACTTTCCTTCTGAAGCAGCAGTGTGGGTGATGGTGTATTTTTAACTGACACACTGATGAAACTTCATACCTTTGTGAAAAAGAGTTGTTAAGGAAGTGAGAAATTCTATTCAAATGTACCACTGACAAAAAAAACCCATTTGGCTGCTCAGCATTGTAGTTAAAAGTGAGGAGAGTAGTAAATCTTAATTACACCCTTCAACTTTGCAATTCTCCTTTAACTTGCCTAAACCCCCCAGTGCACAGATTTCACAGCAGCCTTTCCTGAGAGACCAGGAGGGTTTGCATCTGTTCCTACCCTCCTGCCAGGGTGAGAACAGGTGGCCTCCAAAGCTGGGCCAAGCTCCGGAGAGCAACAGTGCTGTCAGTCTATGGGACAGGGCTGATGCTGGAGGGCTCAGGGTTGCATAGGGAGAAAAATCAGGTGGCTTACGGGAACCCATGTCTGGTTTCACTTTCAGTGAGGCGGGTAGAGCCATTATGTAAACAGACCATGCCTGCTGGTCGTTAAAGGGCGACAGGAAACACAAGGAGACTCCTATTGCAGCTGCCAAGGGAATATAATTGTAGAGTTCTTTGGGAAAATTACAGCCCGGAAGGAGAAGGTGCTGCCTGAAGCACAAGTTACTCAGTGGCTGCAGTACAGGCCCTGCATGTAAAGAGCACACACACGGTGATTGAGTAACGTTTAATGCTAACTCCCCCCAGCTCTTGCCTTCGCTGTGAAGATCATTTTCTGTGCCAGTAGGAAACAAAGTAAAACCTCTGCCAAAATCTCTGATCAGACTAGCAGCTTTTTAGAACATAAATATTTGCAAATGATTCAAGGGCCTAAGTGGCGGCTACAGCCTAAATACATTAATGGGATAAAAGGGAGGTTTTATATAAGTCCGTGGCTCCCTGATGAGTTTGTAATCTTATAAGAATAAAACAAAGCCATCAGTCTTCCAGCTTTGTGCTGAAATGTCCATACTTCTTATGCTGTCCATCAAAAGAGATAAGATTTGGCAGCTGTTTGTAGATGCTATGTTACGGAAAAACAGACTACTCAAAGCACACCTCTGAACAGGGGCTCAAGCTATTTTTCATTTGTATAATGATCTGTAAATCTCAGTACAGCTTCATAGGTTACAAACACCACCATGTTCACAGGGAAGGCACGAATGCAGTTCAAACCCAGTCCTTTGAAAAGCACTTTGGCACCCTCCTTCCTCACACTTTCTCTAGCACAGTGGACGAGGCCTTTGTACTTGTGCTGGTCCGATTCATCTGTTTGCATCCGTGATTTGATGACATCCATGGGAGTGGCTAATCCCCAGGCCAGGACTCCAGCAAAACCTCCAGAAAGCAGCACAACCAGGAAACCTGCAGGAGTGAAGCAGTTAACTAAAGCCTTGCACTCACACGACTACAAGCATCTCAGATGTGTTGACTAACTTGGTTAACTTTCACGTTTCTCAGCAGTTGTTTTGTCCAGCTCTTGTGAGTTTTCAGTGATCTCACACAAACTGAGCAGCCTCTCCATTTCACAGTGTACTCATTTTTGCATACATCCTATTGGCTCGTGTGGAGGCCATCTATTTTAACACCGCATGAGCTAGACATGGTGCAACCTGAGATCACAAACACCTTCTTCAGCTGGTCCTGCTTATTTTTATAATTCTCAGGAAGTTGCTCTTTGCTGGATGTCACCTATTTGATCTTTTCTCAAAGCAGATAGTTGTTTTTTGGAGTCAAATCACAACCAAGAACCTTAAGCATCCTTACATTCTATGCCTGGACTTTTATTTTCAAGCTCTGCGCTGACCCTGATCTCATCATGGCTGAGCCATGATGGCCTCTGAGAGGTTTGTCTATGTTTCGTTTCTAGTTACATATCTTATTGCTGCATTAAGAGGATTTCATACCCATATTAGGTACCAGAGTATGCCATAAACACCCCTCCCACCGGGATAGGAGTGCCTACTGAGGGACGAGGTCATGCCAGCGAAGCCCTCTCATGTAAGGTGCTGGCACCTATACCTGGAGGGCACGAATGACCCTGTGATGCCAGAAAGCAAACACACAGCAACCCTGCGCAAGGACCGGATCTGGGTGAGGTTTTATAGGTACTAGGTAATGTTTGCTGAGAGCCTGGTTTCCCTTGTAGCCTGGTACTAAATAAGCCGTCTTTGCAGGTAAGTCCATATGCTGTCTGATACCCACCTGGTTTATTTTTCCCAGCTGGCGTGAGCCAGTCACACAGAGCAGAATAGGTCAGGAAATATATTGCAGAAGATGCGCAATCCCTGCAGAGTAATGCAGAGCAGCCCTTGTAGAGACCCCCAAAACCTTCTTTCTTTGCGACCACCTTCAGACAGTGCAGAGATCCTTGGTACTTTGGCTTGGAAACAGGCTGGAGTGATGTGACAGAAGAGTGTGGGTTCTTCTGAGTCTGCATGCGAACTTTGGCCACTTCACTAGGGGTCATCAGCACAACCTGTGACATCAGAGGGTGGCATTTTAACCCTTCTCATTTAAATGGTGCTTTGATCCCCCCTCCTGCAAATTCCTTGTCTCCCACCTTTTCAGGCAATGATTTTGCCTGAAGCTGGCAAGTTACAGCCCCCTCCCCTCACTGTGCTAGATCCCACCCAGCAGCAGCACACACAAGAGCTGCACTGTCAGAGTGGAAGCTGAGGCAGAAATCACCAGGGGTTGTTAAATACCTGTGACAACTTAGGCATAGAAAGGGGGTGTCCTCAGCTATAGCATAGCAGACATTGAGTTTCTTGTTTGGACCTGTATTTGGAACCAGGGCCACAAAGACTTTAAAAAATTAACCTGTGTTAAGTAGAGTCATTGCCTGCTAGGAAACACCTAGAAACCCGGCCATCTGGACTGCTCTATAAGAGGATTGCCTGTCATGAGGCACGTGTTTCTGCCCAGCACACCATTGGGCTGCCGGGGTGAGCTCTGCCACGTTCACAGTGTCTGCAGGCTCTAAGGGAAAGCTCTCTGGGATTCAGCTTCCCCTTCCCATCCTGGGATCACACACATCTGCCAGGCAGCATCACTTGTCAGGGATGACGAGTGGAGTCTCGAGTGCTGACACGGCAAAGCTGTGCACTGCCCATTGCTAGGGCAGCCCCGCGCCGAGCTTGTGCAGCCCTTGTCCAAACACCGGCCTCTGCTTAAAATCACAAGTTGTGTCTTTCCTGCACAAACACCCTGTCAGAGCCCTTGGAAAGCTTGCTGCCCAGGTTGTTTTCCTTCCTTTTTCCACGTTCGCGGCCAAGGTCTGTGTCATTCTCCCTGGCATGTTCTCACGTGATTTGCTGCTCTAAGGCAAAGCCAGCACGAGCGGCCCGGCAGGACATGGCCGTGCCACGGAGCCGACCCTCGAGGGGCCAGCATGGACAGAGCATGGCTCGGTGCTTGTTGCAGGCTCCCCTCTGGCCTCCAGCAGAGCAAACACTCCCTGCTTTCCCGGCTTTCCCACATTTGAGTGGGCTTTCCCTTTCAGCTCTTTACCTACCCGGACAGCACCGGCAGCACCTCCAGCGAGAGAAACATCCAGCTTGGACGGCTTTGCATCTGCAGCCCCGTATCGCAGCTTGCAGATTGTACAGAGGAAGTTTTTGTAGGTGCCAAATGAAACAGAAGAAATCACTGATACTGTGAGGACTGACGCAGATACACCTTTGTAAAATCCCCAGACCTAGTTGGGAGCAGAGGAAAAACAACACTTTCTGCAGTGAATGGCGTGGGGAGCACCTGCCCCAAAACACTGCTCATGCACTGCTGAGCCAACGTTTATTTCCATCTTACGGCTCAGCAGCAAAACAAAGCTTCATCCAGACCCTCCTCCCCACAAATGCTCGCAGGTGACCACTGCCTGTCCTCCCCAGACTGACAGAGGCAGCTCTGCCCCTCTGAAATGACACATTCACACTGGCATCAGCCCTTCTGACCAGAGATACCTACTTTTTCTGTCCTGTACGTCTCCTTAATGCAGTGCCAGATCCCACGGTAATGCCTCTCAGTCTGAATTCTCACCTAGGAACACAGGGGTGGCTTTGAAATGCAGGCATCAGATTAAAATACATTGCAGGTGCCACAGCAGCAAACTAGTTTGTTAGCCACAAAATAGCATCCCCCAAAAATTTTACTTGCTGTTTGAGTTTTTTTTAAAGAAAACCACACACCAAAATAAAGTGAAATATGTTGAATTTAACAAGGGTGAAAGCATTGTCATGGGAATAACAAGGGAATAAAAAAGCAAAAGGGCCTGTTTGCTTTCAGTTTGTAGGAAAGAAATAAAATTCCAACCTGTACCTTCACTGTGTCCAGCGGATAACCCACCGCTGTGCTCAGACCACCTGAAACAGAGTGTATTGGAGATGGTTAACAGCACACATCGCAACAGACCATTTTCCCTCCTCTTGGCAAGTCATTAGAGGAACAGCAGAAAAATGCAGAGCTCTGCCCTGCTTGGCACCAACATCTCTTGAGCTCCAGAGACAACATTTGAGCCAAGAATGACAGAGCAAAACGTGCTGATTTCTCTGTGTGACCGAGGCATGCTCAGAGGAGGAATCTGAGCATCATGGGAAACTTATCAGGAGGAATAACATCATGGTACAAGCTGTGATTATGGGGAACACTGAGAGCACTGCAGCAGGAAGACTGGAAGGATGACTTGCATGACATCGGACTGGTTTTGTTCCCCCTCTCAGTTTAGGCAGCAAAGCATGTTCGGTCTGTGGCCAAGCACATTCATGTGAGGTGCAGAACATCCCCACTCTCACAAAAGGGTCTCTGGAGCAATTTATGTTCTCCATGGTCGACTTGGAAATATTAAGGAATAAAAGCAGCAGTCACAAGGACATCTATAAAGGAAGGGTGGTCCTTACAGGTTCTCAGCAATCTGTGCTGAAGAGAGGAGAGATAGTCCTGCTGCCTCCTGCAAGCCAAGGACTGGGCATGTCCTGGCTGAATCTTGCAAAGCATATCTAGAGCCCTGGGTGAGGAATACATGGGGCATTAGGGCTCACTAGTGCTGGACTGAGCCTCCTACATGCACACAAGACTGCTGCAATGTAGAGCAAGGAACAAAAGCAAAGGTTGTGTGGAGCCCTGGCAGGCTGGTGTGAGACTGGGATGCAGCGCAACTGTTGATGCTGCTCTGTGGTGAGACCACTCTCCGTCCTCCCTCAGAGCTCAGCAGGATTAAAGAGCAGCAAGGGATTAGTGGCAGGCATTCGCAAAACCAGCATTGCTCACCAGCACACCCTGCACACCAGCTGACCGCAGCCCCCTGCCTGCAGTGACATCATGTCCAGCATGCTGAGGGGGGTCTGTCAAACCTCTATCAACACCCAGGCTCATTTTAAGACTTTAAAATAGCCATGGGAGTTGGAAATGCATTAATCCTACGAGACAAAGTTACTGCTTTAATGGCACATAAGAAGAGCAAAAGAGCTCCAGTGTGGACTTCTCTTGGTCACAGGAACTAATAGATCACCCTCTCTCCCTGCCCTTACCTCCCTGCATCTATCAAGTCTGATCTAAATGCGTCTGTTGGCAGATACAGCAGATGATAAAAGGGGTGACCAGCTAACTTCCTCCCAGTGCATCAATTGCCAGGTCATCTGAGAGGAAATCAGGCTGGGGGACAATGGAGCTGTATCCGTGCGAGTTAGAGATTGAGGTCATAAAAGTGCTGAATTAGTCCTTCAGGAACCAGGCGGTCACAGGTAACAGCAGCGTATGTCTGGTGGCTCATTAGTTGGACACTGCCTCTCATTGAGTGCTTCTTTAAAAAAAGATTATATATAATGTATATATACCTAAAATGTATTAGTCACTGTAGGCATTTCACAAGGCATGTTCACCTGTGGTTAAATGGGTGCTTGGGACCTCTGGAAAGCTCTACTACCTTTTGGATAAATGCAGCAGCTGCTGGTGCGAGTCACCAGCAGACACTTCTGAGGTGTGTTACTCAGAAGAAACAGCCAACAGCATCTTGCTTGAAGAAAAATGGTTTGTTCTACAAGAATCTCCATTATTTTTTCCACCAGATAATAGCAATGAAGATGAAAAATCAGCCAAGAAGCCACCTTCTGTATTTCAAAACCAAAATGAGATGAGGCTGGAAGAGAGACAGTGATGGGGGGATACACAGTAGTAGTACAGCTCGAAGGAGCAATGCCTCTGGTCCAAGCAGCGTGACAACGCACAAAGTCACTTGGGGCCATCCACACTGTCCCAGATTCCCAGCCATCGGCAGACTGCAAACACAGACCCCGCCAGCCAGGGTAGAGGAGCACATACGTCAATGTCAGTATGACAGTGTTGACCTCAGATCTGCAGTCCCCTGGCCAAAGAACCCCATCCCAGCCAGGAGGATTTGGCATCACATTAATTTCAGACTTCCTGAACGTTGGAGACAGCAAATGTAGGCTGACCAGATGCTGGCAACACTGGGGCACCATGTGCCTCATGCATCTAAGCCCCAGCTTGCTTCACTGTCTCTGGAAGGTAGGACCTTTGGCTCATGCACATCAGGTAGCGAGGCCGATTTTGGTCAGTGTTCAGCAAGAAGTGTCCTCCCTTCCAGAAAAATTGTTCTGTTCACACATTAAGATGCAAAGACAGCAGCAGCATAAACAAAATAAAGCAGGTTTGCCCAAAACCAACCTGTTCCCCATTGCTTCTCAGTCCTAGGTGCCAGCAAGGACCAAACCCCTCCACCCGGGAGGACACCATAGGACTACCTTTCTGACTGCTCCCACCAAAGTGGAGATGTGATCCCCAAACTCCTATCAACCACATTCAGCTATGAACTATGCTCCTTAAGAGTCAAAGCACTCAGAGCAGTTAAGTCGTCAGAGCTGAGGAGCTCAGCCAAGTGATGCAATATAAATAGCCTGGGACAAAGATAGCCTGCCCCACACATGCCCTGTGTGCACCGGAGGAACAAACAAGGCCAGCAATGGGCAGCATGCATACTGGAGGGGCATCCTGTGGGACTCCTGCTGAATAACACTCATTGCCTGTGGTGAAGATAAATGGCAAAATCAAGGGAATTATCTTCTTTGGGTTGTGGTGAGCTATTTTTTTATGCCTACTTTATCTGCAATGTTCTCAGATACTGAGCAGAGGTTGCAGCTTTCCCCGCACACATACTGCAGGCGCCAAACCAGATTGCTCACAGTCTCTTCAGGCCACTTCAACTGGGCAATTCAAATAAGGAGGGATCCTGGCAGAGTGGCCACTGCAATGGCAATTAGCAGAGAGCAAGCAGCAGCCATATGGAGCCCACTGGGCTGCAACAGCTCCGAGCTGCTGGGAAGCGTCTGGCTGAGAGACTCAAGGAGAAATGGAGATCGTGGTCCATATGCTGGATGAATAGACAGCAAGTTCCAAAAGACCGTTGTTTTGTGACAAGTTGGGAACATAAGAAGTACACTGTATCCTAAACAAGCTGAACTTCATCCAGACATGACCCTGGCAGTGGCCAGCGGGAGCTGTTTTAGCTGTAAGGACAGAGACACGGCATGTTCCCTCATAGGTGGACTATTTTATCTACCCTTGGACTGCATGTGACTGGTGTGTAACCTTGCAGCAAGATGTGGAGAAGACTGGCCATGCTGCAGACCCTGCAGCTCTACTACTGCCGCAGGTCAGTGCTGGGTGAACATCAGCTTCCCCTTCCCAAATAACTATGCCTGGCATAAGTCAAGTCACCCCCTACCCATTAATGGCCCTAACTGTCAACATGCATCCCCTACCATGGTCTGGGCTGCCACAGTAGTGGGGCTAGGATATACACATGGGACCACAGGAAACTTCAAGTTGGAGGGAGCCTCAAGAGGCCTCTAATCTAATCTCTCACTCAGCTTTATTGGTCAGGAAGGATATATTTATAGATGAGGTGCCCATTTACTGGCTACTGAAAGTCTTCACAGTTATGAAGCATATTTCTGTCACATCGTTTCCATCTGGAGTTACAGCAGGTCTCTGTTCCTGGGCTGAAGGTGCTGAGTTTGTCCCAGGGACACAGGAGCAATAGCTCAGAGGAGATGCACGATATTTGTGCAGGTGCAAGCTGGATCATTCCATGTGATTTAAAAGGGCAGCAGGTCTGCTGTGTTTCAGAAGTGCTTAAGCTTGTCCAAAAACTCTGAAAACGGATCAAGGTCACAAGAATGGAATTTTCTAAACAGAAACTCTGTTATTATCTGTGTTGCCTTTTGAATTGTTTGGTGCACTTCTGCTATACTTTCAACCTTCTTAGGAAGGTGAAAACTGCTTCAGCTCTAACAAACACAAGCCATGAAATAAGCTCAACACCAGAAACATCCCAGTTCTCACAAGAAAGTGTCCCACCCCTGGAAGCTGTCCCATGTCGGGGAAGGAACTGTGGCCCTGAAGCCCTGCCCAGGAACCTTGCACATATCTACGTTCAGGCTCCCATCAGGGAACAGTGTGCTGGAAAGCACCCCTGTCTGCCGGTGAAAAGTTGCATTACCCCTCCAAGGAAAGCCCCAGGTGGTACAGAGATGACAGGATGGAAAATCTTGCTTTCAGACACTCTGGGGTCAGTGAAGTGCTTTAAAACAGACAAAATAATTTCTGGCCCCAGCTGCATCGTCCCAGGCTGACCCTGTTTCCAGAGCACCCATGGGAGATGCCTGCTGCACAGCATACGATGCTGGCACCCAGACAGGAGGGCACCACACAAATCATGGCCTCACGCAGGAGCAGGGGCAGAATGCCGAGGTGAACAGCCACTTTGAAACTGTTTTCAGCTCTCCACATTCCCTTGCAAAAGAAGTTTATCCTTAAGTGGCTCGACTACAACCATACCAGCAAAGCAAAGTTGTCCAAGCAACAGATGCAGCCATCGCTGTCCTGCTGAGCTGAGCCCTGTCATTAACAGGACAGATCAGAGAAGGTTTGGTGGATCCTTCCAGGATGGATGTCCTGTTGCCAGCACTACAATCTCCACTGGGTACTTTAAAGTCAGCAAGGAAAGAAGAGGAGAAAGGTAAGCTGCCATTGGAGGCATTGGTTATAGTCTCCTCTTCCATGAATGGTCCTTCCTGAGCAGGGTCCCCCAGCACCCCAGGAAGGACAACACCCCAAGCACCAGGCGCATCCAGGGCTGGATGTTGCTGAGACACCAAACTTTGCCTCACTGGCACATTTTGGGTGATGAACAATAAGGGGCTACAGTGTGAAACTCATCATGGTCCTTCCCAGGAAATGCACACTTGCAGCAGGACAACAGAAGGACACTGCCAAATTTCAGCAGATCTCAAAGTGAGGTCTGATGTCCAGGCTTGGGCTGGGTGTCTCAGCCACCTGGCAGGTTTACCTGGCCTTTCTAGCAGTGGCAACCCTAAGGATCTTGCCCTGGTATTTGATAATCTGCTCAATCTAACAAGACTTCCGAACAGAAATGAGACCAGTGGCAACATTTTGTTGTTTAAAATAAAGATGGGTTTGAGCAGTACATGCTCTAAAAATGGCTAGAATTAATTCCCACTTTTCTCCTTTTGCTTTTTTTTATATATAACTGACCTACTTTCTCACAGATGAAAGCCTGCCATGTAGCATGCCTGCACTGAAATTACCACCACAGCTGCAAATACATCTTAACCTGAGATAGACATTCTTCACTGTGAAAAGCCATGTCTCCACACCTCCATTCTCACAAATCGCATCCTCAGCCCCCCAGAGCCACAACCCCAACAGCCTGACAGAACCCCCAGGCACCAGACACATGAGGTTTTGCTCTCTGGGCATAACTCACCAGGTTGTACCTGCACACAACATATTCCACTTTCTGTCTTCCTATCAGAGTTTTGCCCTGTCCCACTACAATTCGACTGGAGGAGATTGCATGGCAATGACCTCAGCTGACCAAATTGCAGCCCTGCCTTTCCAGCAGCATTGTGAACCTGCTCTGATTACATTTTCCACTTAATAAAAAAGAATGCACTTTTAGCAAGCAGTCCCCATCAAAAGACCCTCAGCTCCACTGTTGAGACCTGCCCATTAGTGGAACAAGAAGGAAGCACAGAGATGTGCTTTGGTTAACAAGCACTACTTTATATATTTACCTCCAATGGCCCCGGCAATGAAATCCATCCAGGCTGAGTCTGCTGCCTTAACTGCACTGCTTAAGCATTAGGGAGGTAGAAGAAGGGACGATACTGGTTTGGTCTTCCCAGAGCTCCGCAGGTCCTTCTGAGACGGTGCAATACGCAGTTTGAATCACCTTCCTACTGCCTTCTCTTGCCTCTGGGGATTGTGAGCCTTGTGGATACTTGATGAATTTGTACACTGGAGGCACAGACGGGAAGCCTGGAGCTGTTCCAGGAACACAGTGAATAAGTAATCCCGTGAAGCCGTGCAACGCTGCGCCAGAGCCACTGTTCCCAGTGCCTTTCTGCTTGGAAAAGCACAAGGGGTGGTGCTTTGCGGGGTAACGCTGACTGTGAAGGGGCCATTCCCCATTGTCCTTGTTAACCCCAGAAGACAGCCTTGCACACTTGTTTGCCAGAGGACACTCTTGCTGTGTGCTATGGAGATGTGGCAACATTGACTGTTTGAGAGGCGTCTTCCCCCTATCCCAGCCCATCCTTCCCCATTCTCATGGAGCAGACCACCTCCCAAGGAGGAAAATTCCTTGTGCCCTTACCAAGGAATTTTCCTTGGCTTTCCTAACCCACAGGACTGACCCTAAACCTCTACCAGATCCCCACAAGTTGATACCTTATCTATAGTGCGTACACATAGTGAAGCCCAGAAATAAATCTGACCATATACATATTTGGACCACAGGGTATTTTTCCCAGCCTCTGGAGGAGCTCTGCTTCACTTCTTGGTCAGTCTCCCAACCCCTTTCCAATATCAGCTCCTTGCTGAATTCAGAGGCAGAGCAGGAATCACTATTACTGCTGCCCATACTCCTGCGTTTTGTCCTACAGAGGAGATGGGAGAGGGATTTTTGCCAGGAGACTGGTCCAGCATCTAATTTTTTCTTCCTAATCTACACCCAGCACAGAGTGGTGATTTCATCAAGGGAAAGAGAAAAGCAGAGAGAGAGACCTGCTGGTCAAAGAACCAAAAGCACTGGAAAATGCCATATTGCCTGGTTTTGCACGACAGCCCTGTACCAGAGGGCTGCCACATCTACGCGGGAGAGGTTAGGTTTTGCCCAGAGTGAACCTGGAAACCAAAGTCCTGAGGCACTGAAGGACTTGCCAAGTCATGACCTGAATTGTACTCCTCCTGAAGAGGTTTCCTTGGGCCAGAGCCAAGGCACACTGGCAGCAAAGCAAAAAGAAAATTTCACGGCTGCTGCCCCCCAGGTCAGCTTCACAGAGCAGCTGAAGACTTTACTCCCCGGTGCTAAGTCTCCTGCATATTTCAAAAGAACCTATTTCTTGCTGAAGTGCATATTCTGATGGGCTGATGTATCAGTGCATTTAGCACAGCTCGGTGTGCAAGCCCAGAGTTTCTGGGAACTGAAAATTAAATGAATTTTTGGCAACTTGTTTCCCATAATTTCTTACACATCCTGCCTTGAAAACTTTCTCTGCTAGAGAGAACAGTTTATTCCAGTGTAACATCATGCAAGGACAGCAAAAACTTAAAACCAGAAGTAAAATATTATCTAGAGAGATAGCAATGTAGCCACTAACACAAGCTGGGTTATTCAGTAGCCCGCCCTGTACAGCTGGTGACCATACAGGAGTTATTAACGGTTCATCAACAGCCTGTACGTGCCAAGTGAGGGAAAAGGTGGTGTTTCCACTTCTCTCAACATCCATTCATGGCCGCTGACCTTGCAGGCCCTCTCCAGCCATGGGGACAAGGACACATCCCCTGTGGAGGGGCAGAAGGGGCAGCCTGGGAGCCTACTGCCTCTTGGTTCCTGCAGAGGCCAGGCAACCTGCCGAGCCACTCCAGCCCACACCGCAGCAGTCACCAGCACCTTTGGGACCTCTGTGGGGATGCCACTGTTTAATATTGCTTTTCTGGGAGCTGCTTCTAGGAAAAGTGAAAAAATCTGTTATATTCCCAATAGAAAAGTGTCACCATGCGTTCCCTCCCATCACACGGCTGGGGGTGTTGCATGGGTGGGGATTTTTCTACACATTGCAAAGGCTGGTGCAATATCAGCAGCAGAATAGTGGCTGGCTGTTGTGCCACACTGGCTGACTAAAGTCTGAGGGTGATTAAGTATTTCCCATGATGTGGCACAAGACCAAGCAAAATTTCTCCCATCTTTGGCTGATGTTCAAGGGGAATCTTTCTTGTGAAAACTGAGATTGTAAAAAAACACCCAAAACACAACAAAAAGCCAAACCAAACCAAACCCACAAAAAAAAATTCCTTTTGTAACAGAAAACTAATCCTTTTTTTTTTAACCTTCATTCACACCAACACTTCTATCAAAAAACCAGTTTGCTTTGCATAGCACAAAGCTGATTCCAGAATTAAAGCATTTTGATAAAATTCCAATAATGGTTTTGGTCATTTTGATGAGGTATACTGGGAGAAGTCATGTTTTCCACATGGCTGAAACTGCTCTGAAACAGGCTGTTCAGAAAGTCAGCCATCTGAAAAAAGAATACATTGGAGCTTGAGACATTTCACCTTGTCCCATGAAGGTGTCTCTGGGGCAGACGGCTCTGGAGGAATGCATGCACACAGACACTTAGGGAACATTTGCCTTGATGGAGGCTTAGCAGGGTAATGTGAGCCCCAAGCAAAACACAGTCACTGTCACTGTCATGTCCATCCCTTTTCTACCAGTGTCTGGCCAGGACTTAGAGGCAAATAGCATCCACTGCCATGCTCGTCAGCTGTGCATGACTCAGCCCAGCCCCACGCAAGTGTCAATGTGTTCACACACAAACAGGTATGGAGGAAGATCTAATTCAGTGTGAAGGAAACCCCATCTAAGAAATGAACCCTGTGTTGCTGCATTTGCTGTTACTTGCTGGCACAGCCCAAACAGCACAGAACAGCTCCCCACTAAAAAGAGTGCTCCTCAAGGCAGCGATTCAGCCTCCCTAATGAGGGAGACATAGAGTCCTTAAGAAAACATTGTCCTTCACACCTTGATGAAGGAGCTTCATCCTTCATCCCTTCTTCCCTGGGTTTCAGACATACCAGTTCTTAGATACCAGCCTTGTTAGAAACACTTAACCAGAATCCAGCCCCACAATGCCACCGGTCAACAGAGACAGCCCAAAATATCCAGCCCAAAGAAACAACATGGTGTCCAGTCTGCAAAGAAATGCCACAGCCCACATCCATGCAGGGACGAGCAAAGTGGCTTGTCTCAACCTAGATGGTCTTCTGAAAACACACCCTAGGAAATCTGCCACACGAAATGTATGCTTTGAGCCTCCACAAGAATAGTACTAGAAACAACTCACAAGTCCTTTCCTCCAGTACCAAACTGTTCAAGAGCTCTTTGATCAAAAAGAGTGAGTTTCAAAGGGGATTTTGAGAAAGCAGAGCATGGAAGGTGCTGTCAGATGATAAGACAGGCCTGACAATATGAAGCAATCTGCAGGAAATTAGGAAGCCAAGTGACAGAAAAGTGAGGAAGGCCTTAATTTTGCACAGTGGGCGATGGATGAAATCCTCCATTTGCCTCACAGGAGGCGGCAGTTGTCTGCCCACACAGGCAGAGAGAACTGCTTCCTGGCTAAAGCAGCAGTGGGCTTAGAGGACGAATGTATGGAGCAAAAGGAAAGGCAGAAAGAGGCTTTAGGGAGGTAATCAATGTTAAGTGACATCATTTAGGTGAGACATAAAAGCAGGAGCAACCCTTTCCCCCCCCCCCGTCCTTCCACAGCTCACTCCCAGGACATTCCTAACTCCATCCATCCTGCAAAGTGAAAGAGAATCCTGTCCTTTCTCCTCTGCAACCACCTGTTAGCTCGTCAAGCCAGATTTGCTGAGAAAAATGATCCTGCCTCATTTCCTGCCATAACAGGCGGCATTTTCTATTCCCCTTGCACTACACAACCCCACACTCACATGCATATCCATTAATTCCTGTCCAATATATTTAAGAAAAATCCTTGACTGAAGGGACTGTTCAAACAGCATCACACCACTACGTCACCAGGCTGTTTGGACATTGCAGAACAGGAAGGAGTGACACCAGCAAAGCTGAGCTGGCAGAGCCTGGTGCTTGGCTCACACGGTGGTGGGTGGAAAGGGGGGTGGAACCTCCTGGCTCCAGCTGTGTTACAGCTTTTCTAGTCAAAGCATATCATTGTCCTTTATCTCAGGTACTAATGAAAAACCGATAATTCCAAGGACTCAAATATTCACAGCAGGAATTTCATAGCAAAGCAAACAAAACCTGTAGGGAAACCACTCGGAGCATTGGCCACTGCATTGCTTTTAGCCAGCTGTAAGAGGTCAGTGCTTTCACCTCTGGAAAGCTGATACAAGGCTGGAATGTGATATAAGGTCAGAAAGCATTTCCAAGGGAAGGGAAAATACATTTCCCAGGGGGATTAAAGATGATTACAGTAATGTAAGAAGTGACACAGATTTTGTCTGTGGCCTGGGGCAAGTTATTCAATCTCAGAATCACAGAATCACTAGGTTGGAAAACACCTTTGAGATCACAGAGTCCAACCATACCTGTCCTCTACTAAACAATATCCCTAAGCACCTCATCTAACCATCTTTTAAATACTCCCAGGGTCTGTGACTCAAACACCTCCCTGGGCAGCCTGTTCCATTGCACAGCAACCCTTTTGGTGAAGATTTTTTCCTAATGTCTAATGTAAACCTGCCCTGGCACAGCTTGAGCCCATTCCTCCTTGTCCTGGAAAGCAAAGTGACAGGTGATCTCCCTATACCTCATCTTCTTATCAGCACAACCGATGTGCTCTACACCCACTGCCATGGAGTCACTGCACTATTATGGAGTCAGGCACTACTCAAGTTTCTGTTCAGGAGTAAATCATGGGAAAAGTTGGAAGTAACAACATTAGCACCCACTCTACACAAACACCCATGTGAAAATAAGTATACTAAAAATGTCAATGCGCTCAGGTTCTTTTTAAATGTTGTATAACTCTTCCCCCCCGACCTTAATTTTTGTAATACAAAGGAAATGTGACAGCACACCACCTCAGGCCTCTCCAGAAAAGCATTTTATGCCAGCTGACATTGCTAGCACTGTGAGAGGACCTCTGGCTGTGATGGATGCAAAGACTGCTGTTGACGTCCTAACTGCACTTTGAAACTCTTTCCAACCTCTTGCACATTTTCTGCACCTTAATGAACAGAAGCTGTAGTCAGTGATCCAGCAGCAGGCTTGGAGAGCCAGGAGCAGAGGGAGGTGCTCACCTCCCTCCACCTCCTCTTCCCCACCAACAATAATGTGCTCATTTGTCACAATGCTATTAATGTGCAACACTCAACTTTTTCAGCAGGGGTGTTCAGGCATTAGACAATCAAACAGAACTGCTGTAGTAGGAACAGTGACAAGTCCCAATGCCACGCATGATGCTGTTGCAGTACCAGTGCTCTCTCCAGAGTCTGTGGCTCTGTATCTTTTTCTCCACTATTCTCAAACTCAGTCTCCCTCAGATCTCTGCTGTACACAGGGGAAAGATGTATGAGATGCTACATCATTTTGACTAGCCAACAATCTTTATTCCCTCTAGAACTACCTGTTTTGTTTAACAACTTCAGACTCACTTGGAAATTTGAAGAATTCTCAACTCTAGAACTATAAAGCATTATTATTTAGGACTTTGATATCAGCTGCTAAAATCACGTGGTAAAGGCTGTTATAAATACACTTAACTGGCAAACTTGGCACCAGAAAATAGAACTTTTCCTAAATACCAGCATTATTATGAGCTTATGTTAAGAAGGGATACATACAGAAGAATTTAAGACTTTTTATCTTGCAGAATTGGAAAACAAGTGAAAGTACATGGAATTAAGCAATGCATTCAAGCAAAACCAAAGCATCTCCCATAAAAATCCTGCTATAAAGCAGGTTTCATGTCAGAGAAGGTCCCCATATAACAATATGTGCAAAGAACTACTAATACCCATGCTAGTTTGACCGACATTAATTCAGGCATCTCCGCCATAAACCTTTGTAAGCAGTGTACACAGTCCTGGGAGAAATACAGACCCATTTCATCAGCAGACATTCAATTCTGTGCCTCCAATATTAATATGACCAGAAGTTTCTGTATCTTTTTCAGTAGCATCTCCATCATTAGCAAAGAATACCCAGACACCAGTACTGACAGTACTGAGTATCATACAAAGTTCACAGCCTCACTTGTCACTCTTGCCTTTCCCCTGGCAATAGTTTGGGAGCTGTATGAGCACCCATCTTGCAGAAAACTAGGGAAGTTTCTGCAGAGGTACATTAGTCATGCTGCTAAGGCTGTTCTTTCAGTTTCTAAGAAATGGGTGCCTTTTCTGTATGACTAATGCAACAACAAGCATATTTCACATGACTGCTGGAAGCCCACATATAACCCAGCAGGAAGCTGCCTTGAAGGCAGGCCAAGATATTAAAAATATGTCT
Organism: Zapornia atra; assembly: GCA_013400835.1. NCBI lineage: Eukaryota > Metazoa > Chordata > Aves > Gruiformes > Rallidae > Zapornia > Zapornia atra. The sequence goes on from VZTU01018023.1 coordinate 233,210, forward strand.
GCATGTAAACCTTTAGTGGCACTGCCTCGCAACATACTCCTGCTTTTTTTGACTATCTCTTCTCATTCATTACAGACTGATGCATCATACTGTGTGCTTACACTTTTGAATAACTTAGCATTTAGATTCAGCTGGAAACCTGGTCTCCCAGCCACTGACTTTGCATGTGGATACAAACTGTGCCAGAGGATTTCAAGTACATGGTGTTGAAAGTATATTTGTATAGCTGCTGGCAGTGAAAAACCATTTCCCTCACAGAAATGTTCCTCTAAGAGCAGAGTGGCTTAAAAACAAAGACAAGAGGGAGGCAAAGGAAATTCTCCTAGCTCTGCCTTCTGTTCCCAGGGTACAAATCAGTTTTATCAATTCCCTTATCTGTGAAATGAGCATAACTGCATATTTGACTTCACAGAAACACCCTGAGGCTTAGGTTATATTGTCTACAAATACAGATTGGGAAAAAATGCTATAAAGATGCCAACTACTGAGGTTTTGTCCTCCTTTTCAGAATGATTTCCCAACAGTTCTTGCTCACTGTCACCAGTCACAAGTATATTTGTTGAGTTACAGTAATATGCAGAGGGAGAGATGGTCTCCAGAGAGACCCTGACAGGCTTGAGACATGGGCCCATGCAAATTGCATGAAGTTCAACAAGGCCAAGTGCAAGGTCCTGCACATGGGTTGGAGCAACTACAGGTTGCATGGGGAAGGCATTGGGAGCAGCCCTGAAAAGAAGGACTTGGGTGTGTTGGTGGTTGAGAAGCTCAACATGAGCCGGCAATGTGTGGATCCCCGACACTGCGGGATCCAAACCAGATGCATCACAAAGCCCCTACCCACCACCAGATCTATAAGAAAACCAACTCTGTTCCAGCAAAATTTGACTCTTCTACACACGCATCAGTTACATCTCATGCTTTGAAACAGCAGTCTTATCAAGGGATTTTATCAGCCTGGGATGTTTCAACATTTGCTATACAGTACCTTTGAAGGGGATAATAACGTCAGAGAATACTCTAAAGGCACTCCAGGTCATAAAGTTAATGGATAACAAAGACATCTAGTCCACTATGAATTATGCTTTTAGCTGCTCTGTCTTCAAAGACAGATGCATCCTGAGAACCTGTCATATCCCAATGACCTGACTCAATAACATCATTGAGGGGGACAATGAGTACAACAGGTAGGCCAGTGAAAACAACAGTGTTTAGGAAAAATGAAGAAAACTGATTTACATACACACAAAGGTAATCAGTAAATTCACTTGGAGAAGAATCTTTTTCAGACCACCATGTGTTTCCACAGAGCTTTTCTTATGAACTTATTGTGCCCCAATCTTTCTCTCATTTCACCATTTGGATTTATTTGGTGCTACTTTAGATGGTGAGCTCTTCTGTGAAGAACTAGCTGATTTTCAAGCCTAGTTGTGTGGGACTGCAGTGCCTGGAAGTTTGCTAGTGTAAATGCAATGTTCATATGGCTGCATGCACATGGTTGAAATGCCACTTGGGTTCACATCACAGAGACCTGCTTTGAAGAGTGGTTCAGGGGGCTCAAGTGGGTGCTAGGAAGAAGCAGCTCAAAGTTCAACCCCAGCTCAAAATAAAAAGAGAAACTGATTAATTTTTCTGGGAGACATGTTGAGCACTGAATATGCTACTGATAGAGCAGTGAATTACTTTGGAAGGTAAGGAAAGGGCTGAAGGCAGAAGGCTATATGAAAGGAAAATCCCCTACCAGGTAATCCCAGAGCTGGCCAAGCCCCGGTGAAACTCTGGGGAGCAAAAGAAAGACACCCCCCCAAATCCACCACTTTCCACATTCTAATGGGACATGTCTACTGGGATTCAGCCAATTGTTGATACCAAATTCCAAGCAAACAAAGATTTCAAAACACCTGAGTCAACAATGTGTATTTTACTGCATTCCATTGCCGCCAGAATTTCTACAGGTTTCTCATAACTCCACACTTCTGTTCCTTTCCTACTTCACCTGGTTTTGTCCTTGTCTTCATGTGTCATTTACCTGCTGCGTTAATCTTGCCCTGCTGCTTCTCTGTTCTCCTCCTTACTCTGTTCCTTCCACTTCTCTCCCAATTCCCTCAGGTTTTTGTTCAGGCTCACCTTCTACCAGATCCTCCCTGGATGCCACCAAGGTCAGCAGGTGACTGACAGAATCACTTCTTGCCATGAGAGTGAAGAGGAGTCTTCTCTATCTCACCCTTCCAGCATCACCTGCAAAGCCTCTTCCACCTAAACCGCCACGGTTCAGGCCTAGAAGACAATGGTACAAAGGCACAGAGCTCTTTGAAGGATGACATTAAAATTATAACTTTAACCTTTCCTCTCAGACATGTGGCAGTGCTGCTGTTGTGTGTGCTGGTAGGTCCTACACGTTTCCCAAGCTGCTGTCAGCTCTTTCTTTTCTGCTCTCTCTATTTGATGAGCCCACATTTCACCATCCAGCAGGGAAGATAAATGTTCCCAAAGAAGAAGAAAGCAGCGAAAGCACAGCTCCTCAATTCAGCTCTGGAGGGGATGCATCCCAGGCAGTTATAAGTTGTGTTTGGACCCGCCTCAGCAGAATAAAAGGAAAAGCAGTCACAGCTGAGCCGAATCTATGGAGCCTGAAGGGCACAAGGGCTCCCAACAGACGTCTGAGTCACAGTCTGAGCCAGAGGCATCACACGTCAACAAAGCAGATGCAAGATCAGATGTAGCTTTTGACTTTTGAACTAGCTGGAAAACCAGCCTGAGTGGCAAGGAGAACCATTACATCTGAGTTTCCCTGAGTGTCAGGTTAGCTGTTATCTCCAAGACTGTATCTGTACTGCACGCATGAGGTCCTGGATCAATAAGTAAAATGCCTGTCCTAAGGAATACTGCCAAATTGTGAGCACTAAATTACTTCCTTCCATTTAACACAAAGCTCCTATGGGAGCCCCACACAAATATAAGCACCTATATTGACTCGCTGTCCCTCCCCACATACAAGCCTAATAAACTCCTCTACATTCCCACAACACTGCCTCACAAATGTAACTCAAACAGAAAACAAAATACAATACCACCCCAAGCAAGAAGAAATGAACAAAAGGGAAACTCCCCAGTGGCACTAAAGCCGTGCTCACTCCTTGGTGAGCCAGCCTTTGACATCTCAAACTTCATACCAAGCCCTTGATCTTCTCCCTGCTAATTTATAAAGTGCCTCCTTTGCCCCTTTTGAAGTACAAGCCTATTGCAGTGGGGTTCAGTAACATTGAATAAAACATTCAGTAGCAGTGAATAAAGCTTAGGAGGAACAGCTCATGCATGCAGGAACAAGATGAGCCTTTGCAGATTGTAACAACCTGGGAGGGGCTGCAAAACATCAACAGCAAGATTAGAATTCAAGTGATCTTGACAAACTGGAAAAACAATCTGGAAAGGGAAACAGCATGGACAGTGAGGAACAGCTGTGCAGAGAGAAACTGCAAGTACAGCATGGGGAGCATGGTGGCACACAGCTGATCTACTGGAAAGGGTCTGGGGCACATCATGTGCATGGGCTGCCCGTAAGTCAGCGGTGGATGTGATGTGATATGTAAGGACTCTTGCCTATATCTGGTCTTATATTCAGAAACATGAACAAGAGTGTTGTCTGCAAATACTCATAGTAATCTCCCATTACTCAGCAAGGTCTTAGGGATCAGTTCATGGAACTCCAGACCAACTGAAGAAAGGGAAGGAGGGTAAGAAGAATCAGAGAACAAAATATAATAATCAGTATAATTCAGAGCAGAAAAGACTAAGATTTGAAACTGTCTTCAGATAACCTAAAAGGTGCTTGCAAAGAGAGAGGAAGTGAATTCTTTTCCCAGTCCATTGTGGATGAACATTAAAATTACCAAACACTTCTGATGGAGAAAGTGATTTCTCTGAGACAATTTCCTGGGAGATCAGAGGACTTGAATAACAGATTAAAAATTTATATGGCCAGGGATGTTTTAGGCCAATCTGATCCTTCCAAGGCTTATGTTACAGGGCAGGTGCGTAAAACATGTGGAATTTCCCCTGCAGAGCTGCGTGCGTGGCTGCAGTTCCCCTTGCACATGCCAAAGTGGACAGGACTCCCAGAAAGCCAGTTCCACCTCTTCATGAAAAAACATTTAAGGAAAATGGACTGGTCAGGTCTTCCTCTCAGATTTCAAGGACTGGATGCAGATGTAAGGGTTTAGCAAGGTCTCAGGTCACCATGGGAAGGAGGAATGGTGTGTGATACAGCAGGACCAGGCAGCTCCCAAGGATAGCAGTGCTGTGGCAAAGGGCAGGGCCAGTCCGTCTTTCTGCTCTCTCCTATCAACTGCTTGTCCTAGGTAGGACAGGTATGTGCATCCAGCAATCCAAACCATCCTGGAGAAACCTGGGTGCTCGATTTGGTTTGCGAGTGTCTAGAGACAAGAAGGAACCCAACTGAGTGTTGGGTGGGAAGAAAATACAAGGAAGGTCAGGGATGCATTAAATGCTTTGCATTTCCATCTTTTCTGTTTATTAATTGTAATGATGGTTCAAGAGTTGCTGATCTGGGATAGGTTCTGTAGTGGTTTCAGATCTCCTTGGAAGCATCCATATCTTTGTTCATTTGTTTGTGTGTTTTCTTAGCATGGGAAGTAACAGTTGACCTGATCTTTAGTACACTGCTCCACTGCAAGATTTTAGTGGCTTTGCATTGAGCTGCCATGCCCAGAAAAGCACTGCTGTATCACAGAAGGCAGTGAAAACAAAACAAAACAAATCAAAAACTCTGGCTACTTTTCCATTCTGCTTCTGGAATTTACCCTCTGGGAGCTGACGTTGCAGGTCCTGAAGAGATCACATTACCCTAAACAAAGCTCCAATAGGTTCCTTACTGTTCTAGGCCACCAGTATTCCCCTTGCTCGAACAGTGCTCACAGAAGTAACAAGCAGCTTAAACAGGGCTCCCTTTTGAAACTGTCAGCAGCTCGAGTTTCCCATTTAAAGGCTCTGGCATCAGGGCACCTTGAGCCAGATAGTGTTAATAGGAGAGTTAATATAAAATGAAGAAAGCCTGCGGGGAGGTGAGAAGCCTCTTCTGCAGGGTGAAGCACAGCAGCAATGTATAAGACTGAGATCCAGCGCTCTGGCAAGCCCCATGGGCAGCAGGCTGGTGATGCCTTGACTTTCTGAGGTAGGGCCTCAACCCATACTTGCAGCTCCAACCCTGCCCTGGGCAGGGACACCCTCCACTAGCCCAGGTTGCCCAAAGCCCCATCCAACCTGGCCTTGAACACTGCCAGGGAGGGGGCAGCCACAATTTCTCTGGGCAGCCTGTGCCACTGCTTCACTACCCTCACAGGGAATAATTTCTTCCTGATATCTAACCTAAATCTGCCCTTTTCTAGTTCAAATAGTTACTCTTTGTTCTATCACTACAGACCCTGGTAAAAAGTCTTCTCTCCATCTCCATAAGCTCCCATTACATACTGAAAGGCAACAGTAAGGTCTCCCTGGAGCCTTCTCCAGGCTAAACAACCTCCACTGTCTCAGCCTGTCTTCATAGGCATTTCACCCCTATTACAAGGGGGCACGCCCTCCAAAGTCCCCACAACACCATCTCCACAGCCTTCCCGACCCTCAGCGCCCGGGGATGCCTCACGCACAAAGCGGAATGCCCCGGACAGTCTCCCTGAGCCACCCAACAGGACTGCGGGGCTACTGATGCTGNNGCCCCGCCCTCCCCCGCAAGCCGCCACCTCACTCCCCAGCCACCAAAATCGCATTCTATTTTACTTCTGGTTATTCCTCCAGTTGGGGGAAGAAGGGGGAGGAAGAAGGGGGAGGAAGGAGGAGCCGCAGAAGGGGCACCCAGTGCCCGAGCTCCTTCCGCGGCCCAGCAACCCCCCCCTCCACCCCCATCCTCGGTAGCCCCATCCCCGTCCCGCCCTTTGCCCGGAGCCGCCCCTACGCGGCCGCCAGTGGCTGCTGGCGCTGGGGGGGGGTTGTCCCATTGCCCGCCCCTTCGGAAGCACCGCCCGGCCCCTCTCCGGCGGGGGGGGGACGGAAGGTAGAAAGGGCGGGCAGCGAGGAGGGAGGCGGCATTTCGCGGAGCGGCATCGCGCAAGGGCTGGGCCCTGCTGGGGACCGAGGGTGCCAGCATGGCTCTGGATTTCCTCGCGGGATGCGTCGGCGGTAAGGAGCGAGGCTTAAAAAAAATAAAATTAATAAAATAAATTTAAAAAATAAAAAAGGGGGAGAGAAAATAGGCGAAGAGAAAAATGGATGGGGAGGGGGAAAAGAAATGGGGTAAGGGGGAAAACGGAAAATTTTTAAAAACGGGGAACGGAAAAAGGGGAGAGGGGAGAGCTGGGCGCGGCGCTCGTATTTTGTGAGAGGAGACTCGCTCTGTGCGCGGGGGCGACGCGATGAGAGCGGCCGCCCCGCTGCAGGTGG
>VZTU01018023.1:245224-277024 GCA_013400835.1 Zapornia atra
AACATACAACTTAACCTTAAAAGTACAAGCAGCTTTTTGTTCTTTCCTTATTTCTTTCCTTATGTGAAGTAAGACACATCTTGAGAGTCTTCCCAGCTACCCTCTGAAAAACAACAGATCTCAGTGAAGGGTCCCGAGTCTGGTAGCCAGAAACACTCTGGATGTTGTTGAAAGTTTCCATCCTTTTACAATTATCCTTATTTCACGCTTGACTTGTAAATAAGGCTTTATAAAATTCCGTTGGGTTTGTACAGCAAGTCTTTAGTGTGAACAGAAGTATTCTTGGCAGCTAAAGAAAGTTCTTGCCGTAGCCAGTACTGGAAAACCGAAACTGAAATTCCAGATAAATGCACCCTGTTGTACTTACACATACTGTTTTTCTAATATGCACAAGAACTTAATAATCCTACTCCCTTCATGTTTTTCACCCCCAAAATAAACTCAAAACACAGAATATTTTAAATTAATTTTGCCACATATGGCATTCCAGTGTCCAGCCTGTGCTCTTGCATATACATTGCTGTAGCAAATCTCCATATATGTACAAGACACTTGTTCACATAGCTGCTCTTGATGTGCAAATCAGTATCTCATACAACTTCTTATAGGTTCGTCTACAAGTTCAAAATGTAGAGAAACCTCTCTACCGTGGGACCTTCCATTGTTTTCAGTCCATCATAAAGCAAGAATCTGTAAGTACAAAATTAATGCTTTGCCTAGTTAGTATTTTCATGTATTTTGTATCAGAAGGGTGGGAAAGCTGTTAAAAAGCACCCTACAAATATTGAAGATCAGGAGAAAAGCATAGTCTGACCACAGCTGACTGAACCTAGGGCAGACAGCATAGTCATAAGTTTGCCAGAAACTTTGTGAAGAAGATCACTAATTTGGAAGTTGATATTTTGAAGTTAACTTTTAAAATAAGATAATTAGTTGTTCAAATAGCTAATTTTCTGGGAATTCAAGCAATCCAAGCAGAGAGTGAAGAAATTAGTGAGGTTTTATTTCTGCTGAAACTTTAGGACTAGAACTAAAAGGGTGACTTTAGGTTTTTAAATACTTTAAAATTGAAGCATGAAATTTGCCAGAAAACTTTTCTCTGGGTGGACTAAGATTGTTTTCAGCACGTGTCTGACTCTGCATTTCTACTGCTAAAAATGTTTAGTGCTTGTGTCCTAGGCAGCAATGAAATTCCTGTTACAGAGCAAGATGGTGCTGATCTGGCCACTGTTAGAAAGTTAGGCACAAGGGAGAGCCGGAAAGGCCACGTTCTGTGCAGTTTCAGGAGGTTATCACCACTGCTGTTAAAAAGGGTTTTTCCTTCCTTCCTTCCTTCTTCTATTAGGCTTTTGGACTCTATAAAGGTATTGGGTCACCAATGATGGGACTTACCTTCATTAACGCACTTGTGTTTGGTGTACAAGGAAACACGCTTCGTGCTCTTGGAAAAGACACTCCTCTAAACCAGTTCCTTGCAGGCTCAGCAGCAGGGGCAATCCAGTGCATCATCTGCTGTCCCATGGAGTTGGCAAAGACAAGAATGCAGCTTCAAGGAACAGGTGAATACAAACTAAAAATGAAGAACTACAAAAATTCCCTGGATTGTTTGATCAAAATCTATCGCAAGGAAGGGCTGAGGGGCATCAACAGGGGGATGGTCTCTACGTTCATAAGGGAGACTCCAAGCTTTGGCTTTTACTTCCTGACCTACGACTGCATGACCAGGTATTTAGGCTGTGAAGCTGAAGACAGTTATGTTATTCCCAAACTGCTGTTTTCAGGGGGAATGTCAGGAATTGTGTCCTGGCTCTCGACCTATCCTGTGGATGTGATCAAATCCCGGCTCCAGGCTGATGGAGTTGGAGGCGTTACACAATACAATGGCATTATAGACTGTGTCAGAAAGAGTTACCATGAAGAAGGCTGGAGGGTGTTCACAAGAGGTCTTACTTCCACACTTCTCCGCGCCTTTCCTGTTAACGCGGCTACCTTCGCTACTGTCACTGTGTTCCTCATGTATATGAGGTCAGAAGACAACCTTCGTGAGTGTGAACCAGGTCCAGTAATCCAGCAGCCTTCCAGTCTGTGAACCTTATGTTTTTCTTCTGATCCAATACCCAGCTGGTTGGCTTTTTTTTTAAAAAAAGTAGACATTTGAGCCACCCAAGTGGTGTAAATGTATGCTATCTGTATAAAAAAAATCCTGAACCTGTCAAATTAGGATTTCATCTCATTATTGTGTAAACAGCATATTGCCTTATTAAGTAAGGACTCTGTAGTAGTATCCAAGTAAGATCCTTTAGAAAAAAGTACTGTGCCATTACTGTTGTGGCTCCAGAAGAGCATCTGGAGGATGTTGTAGTACCAGAAATCAGGTTTTCTTCCACTCGTGTTCTGAATGACTGAGTTGAGTGCAGGAAAGGTTTTGGAAAAGAAATGTTCTTTTTGTATGTAACAGGAGTAAGTGTAGTCCTCTAAGGGGAGTGGGGGGAGGAAATTAATTGTTGAAGGTATTTTGCAGGGAGCCCTGAACTGTTTAAGGTAAGGACTAGCATTCAGCTAGCTCCATTTTATTTTCCCTCTGCTTTTATACATCAGTGGTTTGTTTAAAAAAAAAAATTACATTTAAAAAAATTTGTTCCTAAGCTACTCCCTTACCTTTCAGCTTTGAATAAATATCTTAAGTGTGAAGCTAGCATCTGCACTCATACGCACTCTTTCCTTTAAATCTCAAAGCTTATAAGGATTTAGGGAAACTCCAATCTAGTAAGACTGATGTTACTTGCCTTCAACTCTTTCTCCTTTGATGGGTGCACAGGTTGATTTGACCTGATTCAGCCCAAAGCAGACTTCGCTCTCTGAAGTTAATGCAACTTTGCACCGCTTCTCCCACCATGCCCCACAGCAGGCAGTGATGTCCAGAAGTCAAAGTCCTACCTGTGGTATTGCACAAAGCGTTTGTGGGTGCAATGTTAGCTTAGCAGCCTGAAGTGCTGTAGAGATACGCACATGTTTAGAACAGGAGGTATCATACCTTGCCAGAAGAGAAGGGTGCAAGTGTCTGAAGTGGTTGGTGTTCAGTGCGCTTGCATTTTGAACTTAAACAATACTGATTTTTATGGATTTGGTTACAGTGCTACTGGAAAGAAGATCCAAATGGTTTTGGAGAATTGTTACTTTAAGCCATTGTGATGTTTTTTTTAAAATTATTTTTGTAGCAGTCTGTTAGAGAAGAATTACATTAATCAGAGCACTATAAACAGTTATTTAAGATTTGGAATAAGAACTACACATATTTGGCACAAATAGCCAGGAGGAAGGAGTGCATGTACGTGAGAAATGTTCTAAACCCTATCAAACCAGTTCCCTAAGTACAGCTTGTTACACTTTTGGTTGGGACAAGTGCAATATGTGTTTAACTTATATGAATTTTCTAAAGAAACCTTATTTCGTAGCATTTTGCACTGTAACAAAATATGCTGGAGAAACCTGTAAAACTGGTATGTCTTTTTATACCTTGGAGGTATGTTGGATGTTTTAGTGCCTACTTGCACTGAGATTCAAATTGAATGTTAAATCTGTCTACTAAGCTGCACATGCACAACAACTCACAGCAGAGACCATTCACACCTTTGTACAGTAGTCTGTAATTACTGTATATACAACTGAGGGAATAAATTTTTAAAAAAATTTTACTTTGGTTCCTTAAAGTTTCTTGTGCTTTACTCAGATGCTTCCTTGTACTAAATCCAGCTTTCAAGAGGGTGGGGGTTCTGGCTTTTGGCTGAAGAAAACTGTTTCCCATCAGCATAGGAAGGGCAGAGCCTTGCTCTGGCTTAGACTGTTCCAGTGCATCGGGTCAAAGGGAAGCAGCCTCAGCTTGCTTCTTCAGACTGACCTTTTCAGTGAGTACCTCACTTGAAGACACTGTAACTCCCAAGAGGACAACCCTGCTGTTAGACCCAAGGAGCTGGCAGTGTGTGTGGACTCTTCCTATTCCTGTTTATTTGGTTTAAGCACAGAAGACAAGTGTAGAGGCCCTGCAGTCACACCAGAATTGAGTGCTAGGCCAGCCAACAGCACTGGTCCTGCCCGCATCAGAAGAATGCTTGGCTCCTCGATGACAAAGTTCAGCAAGAACTTTTGAAGAGGGTTGGTTTGGTTTAGACCAGCACAACTGTCTCACCAAGAGCATCAATACATCCAGTAAAAGCAGGATGATACGTGGTCTGACCTACGCAAGACACCTCTCCTTGCTGATGAGAAGTTACTTCAGGTACTGCCTCCACTGATTTGTCTTCTTGAAGGGTAGATACACCTGACCAAAGGGAACCCTGTCAAGCACCATTTTGCTTGGATGAGCAAGGGGAAAGGCCACCACTTCTCCTCGCAGCTGTGGCCAGGGGCACTTCTACTCACCTTCCCTCAGCAGGGGCACCAGTGTCCAGCTGTGGTGCAGAAAGGAGTACTTGGAAAAGCAAACAGTCTCCCTAAAGACAGTAGCATTGCTAAATGCGAAAGGGCAACGCAAGGTTTTTCCCTCAGTATTTCTAAAACACTATCTGCAGAAATTCATCCACCTGGAACTGAAAAGAAACAGCAGCAGGCACGGGAGGTTACTCAGGAAGCCTTAGCGCAGGGTAAAAGACAGCTTTCAACCTGGCACCATCACTTGCTTGAAATCTGTGCCACTCCAAACTATTGTATCAAGCTAGACAACAGCCTCAGCCTTTGTAAACATGATTCAATTCCTTCACGATAGATTTTTGCTGTGTCAGCCAATTTGGCAGAGTGAAACAGAGCTGTATTCTGCCTCCCCAGCTCACCCTTCCCACAGGTGTCATGAGATGCTCCATTCATCACCTGAAGGGGGTACAAAAGTAGAACTCCCCAAAAAGGAAAACTCACATACTATGAGGTGGCTCTCCTCTGTTTTTATGACCCACCCTGTTACTGGGTGGATTGTACCAGTGTCACAAGCTGCAGCCACAAATCTGCTCAAGCAGTGTTAAGAGGAAAAAGGCAGGAAGAAGGAAAAAGTTTTCAAGAAGGTCTTAAAAGTAAACTTTTTGGGGTGAAATTTATCATGCCTGCAGCCATTACGTGACATTATTCACTTCTTTTCTTTTTTAATCCTCTCTTCCCTGCCTTTCTGTGCATATAGTTTTCTTACAATTCTTGTAGAAAAGCAGCAAGGCATCCAAGGGCTGAAAGCCTGTACACTGCAGGTGCAGGACAGGTAGCACTTTGGGAAAGTTACCAAGACGCAAGTACAAAATGTTGACCTTGTTGAGATGTGTTTGTTCTCTAAAATCAAACATATTTGCTATTACACTGGAAAACAGTTGTTAACAGCTGTTGTTAGCCAGACTTTTAATCTGTGGATAGTTAAAGAACAACTCAAAGCCCAGAAGCGTGCCTAACACCCTGTGATTAGCAGAAGGTGCAATTAAACCCCTTTTCTGCTAGAAAAACAGCCAGAGGAAGTAGCAGCTTACCCAAGGCAACGTGCCACATCAACCACCACAGCCACAGGCGAAGGCTCTAAGGGACCGTGTGACACTGGGAGGCACAGCAAGAGGTTAAGAAGCCAAAGCACTTGCTGGGCCAAACTGAGTGGAGATTGGCTTTGAAGTGTCAAGGAAGAAAAAGGATTCTTTCAACGTTCAGGAATTTAGGTATGTTCATGGGCAGTAGTGGAGGAAAGCAGAGCAAAATAAGACATTTTCATCCTCCCAGTGCAACTGTTTTTAAATTTTTTGTATTAATTAGTGTTGTCCCTGTGAATGACAAAAATGGTTATCTCCCAATAAAATCTGAAAAAGCCTGCTACTTATAGTTTTGACTGATTTGACCTAGACCATGACATTAAATTACACAGTTTCATCGATAAACTCAAAGCAAGCAAGGGGAGGTCTGTATTAAAAAATAATACCCCATACATTGATCCAATTGGGAGAAAGACAAGTGCTAATGCCCACAAACCTCTTTAGACCTGTAAAATGTGACATCCAACACAGTTAAACTGCTTCTTGGTATCATTCACTATCATTCCTGTTGTGGTTTAACCTGGCAGGGAGCTAAACCAGCCAGAGACACATGCCCAGTCCTCCTCTCAACAGTGGGACGGGGCAGAAAATCAAAAAGAAAAAGAAGGTAATACATGGGAGTTGAGATGAAGACAGATTAATAGGACAGGAAAGGAAGAATATGATGATATATTATCAAGTAAACAAGTGATGCTCAGCACAATTTCTCACCTCCCAGAACCAATGCTCAGCTAGCTGCCCTATCTCCCAGCCAGTCTCCCAGTTCCATATGGAACATGCTACCATATGGCATGGGGTACCCCTTTGGCCAGCGTGGGTCAGCTGTCTGGGCTGTGCCTTATCCCATTCAAAGCAGGACAATTATTACTTACACTTTCTTACGACTGCTTCTTCTTACTGAAAGCAACCCTTGGTGTTTTTTACTAACAGGAAAACAGAGTTATACCATTTCAACCACTATCCACATATCGATTGATAAAATACTAAAATCATAATGAAGCTTGACCTCATCATCTGCACTGTTTGCTAAATATATCAAAGTAACAACTGTTGCTATTTTGACTTGGTTAGACTGAAGTTGGGATGGAAGGAAATTAGCATTCTTTTTCTAGGACCTGGTCTACTCGTCTTAAACAGAGATTTAGCCTAGATCAGGTACACTTCAGTGTTGCAGTCAACCAGGCCACTTTCCTCTATCCTTATGCACTGATGTATTTAAACTTAAGGAAGAATTTACAAGAGATAATTTTCAATGTGGCTAGTAATAAATTTCAAGCTTTTAAACTGCAATTGAAGGTGGTAAAAGTAAATATAATTCTCTTACCCTTAATTTCCTCCAGGGCAGATACCTCCTGCTCTGCTAGTTCGTAACTGAGAGACCGTACACTTCCATTTTACACTCCGGAAAAAACAGAGATTAAACCCCTGTCCTGGTTTCAAGTGGGATAGGGTTCATTTTCTGCCTAGCAGCTGGTGTAGTGCTGTGTTTCACACTTAGGATGGGAATAATGTTGGTAACACACTGATGTTTTTAGTTGTTGCCAAGCAGTAAAGGACTTTTCAGCTTCTCATAACGCCCACCAGCAAGGAGGCTGGAGGTGCACAAGGAGTTGGGAGGGGACACAGCCAGGACATCTGACCCATACTGGCCAAAGGGATATCCCATACCATATGGCATCATGCTTTGCATGTAACCAAGGAGTTGGCCAGGAGGCTGTGCTCAGGAACTAGCTGAGCATCGGTTCTGGGTGGTGAGAAGTTGTGCTACGCATCATTTGTTTTGTATGTTCTATTACTATTACTCTCTTCCTTTTCTGTCCTATTAATCTGTCTTTATGTCAAGCCACAAGTTTTACCTTTCAGTTTTGATTGCCTCCCCCATCCCACTGTGTGGTGGTTTTAGCTGCCTGCCAGGTTAAACCTCATCAACCCTCTATCCTGAACCAATGTAAGAGGAAACAGAATGAACACAAACAAGCAAAAAACTCCATGTAACAGGAAAACCTGAAGACCTGCCATAGTAGTATTCCTTACAAACATTTCCACACCATAAACACTTGTATGCCCTCTCAAACTAGGGGAGTAATTGGGTTCATGTAAATCCATTGGAGGTTCTGTCAAAGCACCGGCTAAGATTGAACACTGAAGGATCTGTATCCAAAGGCTGGATCTTGAATTTTGCTGAGAAAAAATGCGCTGAAAAATAAGTGAAAACATAAACTGCATGATGTGTGTGAGGCAGTCACAAACTTAGCAAGTCAGAATTGCTATTGGCAATGTTAGCAAGGCCCTTGGCAAGCATCTTGCACTCTGAAGGATGCCTCAGTTTGAGCCCTTAAATCAAAACACTAAATAGTAAAAGAGGGGTTTATACAGATCTGTCTTGCAACTGATGGCTGAGATGAGCTTTAGCTGAAGTACATTAGGCTATATCCAGTCACCAAGGTTTTTTGAGTATAGATATTCCACTATTTAATAAGGAATCCATCTTATGCCTCAGTCTTTACCTGCTCTTTGATTTATCTCAAAAACATGCCCATTATTCACAAACATCTGTTTGAAATACACCTTTCCTGTGGGCCTTCTCCAGAGAACCAGATTACTTGAGATTTTTGACCCCCTGAAGAACAGCAGTGCAGGACTCCCTGATGCAATCCGTGTCCTGCAGTCTCTGCATCGGCCTTGCAAACACCACGCTCAAGGACAGTCAAATAGTGAGGCCCTAACTGCCTCAGGTGGGCTTAGACTGCTTCAGAAGCCACTGCAGGAGTGCAACATTGGTCTTTTGCATTTCTATCACTTACAGTTGAAAGCCTATTCGTTAACACTATGCAATTAGATTTCCACATATCTTCTGGAAGATAACTTACATCAATATTGGATGTATGGATCCACTAAAATACATGATCCCTATCACACTCAGTGATTTATTATTTGTCTTAATATTAGTTCCCTTGCCAGTGCTTTTCACGAATGCTTGGGACACCCAGAAATGGGGCCAGAGTTGTACTTCTTACTCACCTGCACCCTTGTGACACTTGTGTTCAAAGTTTGCTGAGGCCAACTGAACACCACAGGACACTTGACCTCACAGGGACACCCTGACACGTGGCTATTGTGCCTACTGGCCACACTGTGCAAACTGGTAATCCACTGCCAGCTCCTGGCAAACTACATTTAAGTATCTGCACAGACTGAAATAGAACACTGACAGACACTACCCAGTGACAGCCTGGTTAGAGAGAAATCACACACCTACACCACCACTCAATATAAAAGCAGCGGCTAGAAAAGCATCCAGAGGTCATCTGGATGGCATTTCTACAGAACTTCAGGCTTGCTCCACAACAGTTTCCAAGGTACACAGGAACCTGGTTCGAGCAGCAGCTCACAAGAGGAATCTTAATGCCTGCACGCAAGTAGCAGCAGTGACTGGTATCCAACCTGGTCTTAATGCTTCTCTCTTAGAAAAAATATGACACAAGACTTGAAAATCTGAAACCGGTTTTGTCTGAACAACAGTTGCTGTGACTGTACCTGCGCCTACAGCAAAATGCTGGTTTTCTGTGACTGCGGGGGGAGGCAGAACTTAGAAAGACTTCTGAGACTGATGTGCTTTTTCCAAAAGGAAATTCAATATTCTCTAGACTATTTCCAGAGAAATGAAGGGACTGAAAAAAAAACCCTAAACAACATTGCCTCAATAATACAGGGTGATTGTGAGTATAAATGAACTTGCCTAAGATTGTTTAATTTGGATAGCGTTAAACAGAGTAAGGGA
Source organism: Zapornia atra (assembly GCA_013400835.1). Lineage (NCBI taxonomy): Eukaryota > Metazoa > Chordata > Aves > Gruiformes > Rallidae > Zapornia > Zapornia atra. The sequence goes on from VZTU01018023.1 coordinate 254,555, forward strand.
CCGCTCATTAACTTACCCTATAAAATGAAGCCGAGAGCCAACCAGGTGGCATTCAGCAATTGCTGTAAAGCCATCTTCACTGTTAGCTTTTTGCAACTTGAAACTAGATCATGTCATATGATTAAAACAAATACCAAGTCTCTCCCATTCTTCAGCCCTGAGACTGCCAAATTAGGCTGACAGAAACCTTTTCAGTCTTCCCAAAGAGCTACTTCTCAACCACCCGTTTACACAGCTATGAATAATTGCACTAGATCCAAGTCCACCTCTTGCTTTTATTCCAGCCTGCAAAATTTACACCCAACACTTGGTTTTAAAATCCAGAGTTTCTGAAGGACTTCGGATTTCTCCACAGCTTTGACCAATACAGGCACATCAGTGGTACCAGTTACCAAAAAGCCGAAGCTTAAGGCTGACACAACCATTTACTTCTCTGATTTTCTCAAGTCACTGTAACAGACTTAAGGAAGATGCTGTACATATGAAAGGATTATTATTCCAGCACCATCATTACTGAACAACAGGGTCAGCCAATGCCAGTAACAGCTACTATCTGATGGATTCGACTTCCGAAGCCGATTTGTCCAGCAGCCCCAATGAAAACATGGTTTTTTCTCCATTTCTTCCAAGCGGTAAGAAGCCGCACTATCAACCTTTTATCATCACTGCCACTCCTCTCTATCTAGCACTCTGAAGGGATTAGCTTTCGGCTGACATTTGGAATCCTCAGTAATTGCGCCATTTCTCTAACTATGGCTTCTCTGGCGTTTTACTTACTGTGGAATTAGCAGAGGAAAAGGATCTCCTTCTGCCTTCAAAACTGTATTACTGCTGACAAGACACGTTGTTAGAACATGTTCAGTATTTGGCTTTGTGAATGAACTATTCCTGACCACTGTGGGGAGAGGGGAATGGATAGAAATATGTCAGACAGCACCACCTCGATTCAAGAGCAAACTCCTTCAAAAAGAAGATAATAAAAATCAAGTGCAAGTTCAGCTGAGGTCCTGGCAGAGAGGAGGGATTTCTCCGCTCTGTTTCATTAAGAATTAATTTGCTCAGAATTTCAAATCTGTACCCGGGCTCCTCCTACCACCTTTTTCAAGGAAGAAAGCAAAACCAACTCCAGAAATAATAGGTATTTAAGTTCAGTTTGTCTTACCCACTGCTACTGGCAGACCACAGAGCTAGGAAAGTCAGTTCTACCTTTTACAGAATGGTCTGAGTCGAAAAGATACACAGTTACAGAATGTCTCCTTCCATTTCCACAGCAGAAACCAGGTAAGGTGGTAAGAAACACAAGATCAAAGGCGTACAACAGGCATGGTGAGTAAGCACTTACATTTGTTGCCAGCTTTTAAAACACTGGTTCAAACTCTCCTGCCCTTACCTGGGCTTGCTCACAAATTGCTCAGGATCTTGTCCAGAGCAGACTTATGATGGTGATTTCAAAGTCAACCCTGTGGCTTTCAGTCTGTAATTTCTCCCCTGCAAATCCATAAGGAAAATTCTGGAATCAACTAACCATGATATTTTCAGAAGAGGATGTGCCAACTACACTTTAAATAACTTACAGAAGCTGCTCAATGAAATTATTTATTCATACCCAATATGTAATTACGTAGTTACAAAGCAGGATCTTTCATGCTACTAAGTGTTGCTACTTAGACTAGGCAGTGTATTGAATGCTACTGACTCGAGGCATAGATTTATTTTCTTCAGATCTCTCTCCTTGATCAGATGCAACATAACTAGGGGCAACAAGTTTCAATTCCCAGTTAATGCTCAAATCAATATTTAACATAAATTGTCTCAAATGTATGTTCAAGGATGAAGTACAGACACCACCGAAGCACCCCGCCTTGCAATGCGAGAAAACAGGTACCACTTTGTAACTCAGGAAAAGCAAACTTCTGCACAAGCCTAACACCGTCACATATACTGTTCAAGAAAAGAAATGTAAGGTCAGTTAGAACTAGACTGAACTGATTTTATTTCCTTCAAAAAGAAGAGACACTAATTGAACTGTATACAGAATTTAATTTAACTATAACTATACAAGTTTCAGTATATCGTCCTGTTCAAGAACTGCTTATATATATATATTAAAAAAAAAAAATACTGCCAAAATTCTAATGCATACTTTACAATTGAATGTCCAATCTTTCTTCCCACCCTTAGTAACAAGCGCTGAGTGTTCAGATTAACTTATGTATGGATGAAACCCCCCTTGGTCTTACATGTAGATTTGTTATTACCCATGGTGTTTTCCACTACCACCGAAACTGGACTCAAAAGTTAAGTTTTACAGTATTAGCCATGAAAAATTTTATCAATTTTGTAAGAACAGTACTCAAAAATATTAACAGCTTTTACTGTAATATGTCACATCCCTCTAAAATAACTTATGCACTTCTGTGCATATTCTCATGCTTATTAGTCGTGTCACATTTTACTATAGCATCTGCACATTTCTTACGTTTAACACTTGAACAAATGGTAGCATCCACTTTTAGTTAGACCATCAAAACTCACACCAAGTTCTCAGAAGACCCTGAGTTCTTGTTTTGAAAAGGTATCCAACGAGGTTCCAAGAATTCTCATTGTAATACTCAAACAAGTTAGTCAAAAGAAAAAGACAATTTTCTTTTTTTGCCAGTATGACCACTCAACACCTACTTCCCCCACTTCCAATTGTTACTGCATTTAAAACTCAGATTCCTTACCTTGACTAAACAAAGCTGCCCACTTTAGCTATTTACTGTACTCTTTTACCTAGTTGCTGTCCAGGCACACTGAAAACTTCCTGCTATACTGCCAAGCCTCCAAAACCACTGTTCCAGTTAATGGAAGTCTAGGTCACTCAAAAGCAGAATTAGCATCACCAATTCTGTTTAGGTATGCCACCTGATGTGGTATGATGCAATTTCATCACAAATCATTCTAACTGAATGCAAAGTAAAGGAAACTCGAGTTTATTTATCTTCCAATTTCTGGGAGGTTAAGAGGAACTAGGACTGCTCTGGACAACAAAAGAAAATAGACTGTGCTTACAGATAATTTTCTGCCATATTCTTTCTTTAGGAGCACTGTTTTATTGTTGCCCTTTCTATTACACGGGATGTACATATTACCAGGTGTTAATAAAAGGTCAGTGCCTGTACAATACATTCTACAACTGAGCACCACTTTCCGTAACTGAACAGGCAAAGAAGTTACACTGAACATCAGCATCTGGCAGTATTTCTCCAAAAAAAGTGACTAAAATGGGTTTAAATTGATTAACACTATTAAATCACATCTAATATTTGATACTACATGATTTCATTACAGCTATACGATACAATTATACAAAATGTGTTAACATCAAAGAATACAACCAAAATTAAGATAGCAAACAAAACCTATATAACTTTTTTCTTTACAGGAAAATACTTTTGAAGTATGCATGTAACTGCCCATTCTTTTAAAGAAAATCTACCGCAAGCAATGTTACCAACCTCCAGAAAATCACACATAGCATTACTACGCATATCCCCAAAAAGTGTACAATATGCACACTTGGAAAATACAAAATTAAAAAAATTGTAAGCAACAGGTGAGCTTCATATTTATAAGAATGTGAAAAGAAGTCCAATTTTAGCACTGTTGTATAAAGAATTGTCTTTTCTGATGCGAGTTCATGAACTGACCCATCCAGTTCGGGCCACACTTTACAAAACACCGTGTTCTTGAAACGGGATTACAGAGCAAGGTAGAGCATCTTAGCAACGTCACCTTAAAGTTTTTTTTTGTGGGGTTTTTTTTGCTTTTTATTTACTACTTATCAAAACACGTCCTTTAGGTTTGTAGGGTTCTTTTTTAAAATTCTTTCCTAGAAACAATATACAAAGGGGAGGCGTATTAATTTCCAACTCATTCTCCTGTAAGATGCTTTGAGTTCAAGGATTTCCTCCTCTGACTTTCACTGGTTGTTTTTGGCCTTAGCATGTGTTAAGATGTGAGATTTCAGGTTGGTTGATTGCGCAAACTTCTTATTGCAGCCGTCAAATGGACAAACATAGGGCCTGTCGCCAGTATGAATCCGCACATGTGTGCGCAAATTGAAGTCCAGTGAAAAACGCTTTCCACATCCTTCAAACGTACACTGTTGAAAGGAAGAGACATACTCCATTAGCTAACAAAACGACTCACTTCAGTCATTGATTAGAGCAATATTCTTTGAATCACCAGACTGCACGAACATGAAGCTAGATGCCGAAGTTTGTTAAAGCTGAAGCTGTGGGCATCACTTGTAAATCACATTTAAAAAAAGAACCCACAACAAAAACCCTTCAGGTTTCTTTACCACAGTAGTGCATTTATTTTCAAAGGGATAGATGTTGCACCCCATGAGCAACTGCTTTTACTAAAAACACCTCTGCCTGCATCTGAAACGGTATTTTGTAACGATGTACTAGAAAACAGAAACTGTTTCATACAAAATTTTCCTACTTCCATGATAATTTTCAAAGATTTGCTCATTTTACCAGCTCTACTTTTAAGATAGGCTTAGAATACCAAGGGCGGCGTGTTTACTGGTAAATGTTTTGATTTATCACACAGCAGATCCAGCATCTACAGCTGAGTGAATGCCCGAGGACTGCAAATCAAGTTTTTCAAATAATGTATTTAAAAACAAACAAACAAAAATATCAACAAAAAAACCCGTATCTTTAACCTGTGAAGGAGAACACAGATATGATCAAGCCTACAAGTAACTGTATAAAGAAAATCTGTAAGGAGTATCACAGGAAGGAAACAGGGGACCTCTGGTGGCAGAAGCTCAAGTGACTTACTATGAACAGACTCAGTGGTTACCTTAATTTTGCTGAAAACTGTTTAATACTTGTTACTGAAAATTAGTACCGTAAGTCTCAGATGTCCGTAAGTGGTAAGCTGAGACGATTATGAGGGGAAAGATACATTGTCTTTATTCAGTAGTAAATGTAAACTTCGTTTTCCAAGTGGGTAACTACATCATATTTTGGACAGTATCTCCCACGTACATGCAATTTGCTGATTTCTATCAAAAAAACTATGGGAACAGTTAAGCCTAATTAGCTTAAGGGTGCTTCCAGTTTTTAAGATGATCATTCTGTGCCTCAGCTGATTTTAGAAAAAACATACTATCCACGAAGTCATATGGAACCTAGGTGGCAATTCCACATGTTTACCAAATATATTGTGATACTTATGTCTGGAAGTTAACAATACCTGAAAGGGCTTCTCTCCAGTATGAACTAGCTGATGTCGCTTTAGTTTTGAGCTCTCCACAAAGGCCTTGCCACATTCTGCACATACGTGTACTCGAGGGCCGTGAGTGTGCAGATGCTTCCTCATGGCAGAGTTGTCCCTGAACATCTTTGTGCAGCCCTTAAAAAGAAGCAGTGAAACTCGATTAGTAGATAAGCTAGTTCTCATGAAGAAGGTTTTATCTGCTACAGTACAAACATTCAGCATTTTTTTATACCCTGAACACTTTCTTACAGGTTGGCCCTGACAAACAGACCCATTCATTTATTTTTAAAAAGCAATACCAAGAAAACTAATTATTTGGAAAGCTGTTACAAAAACCCCATGTCAGTTCCAAAACAAAAAAACCCAACAAATGAAAAAAAAAAAACAAACCACCAAACCCCCAAACCCTCAGCTCACTTAGTATTATGAACTATGTGCAGTGAAATGAGTAAATAGGACAGTCTCATGGAGAAGATGTAGCTCTGACAGAAGCAAATGAATGAATCAATCATAAACACTTGCAGTTTCAGGGGAAAAAAAAAAAAACAAAACCAAACAGACAACAGAATGATAGTTCATGGATCCCTATGGTATATCCTTCAGTGTGCTATACTCTGAGCACTGCAGTACTGCAATGTACAATACAGTCTCTAATATACTACTGATCATTCTCTAGTACCAATTCATACATGCAGCACTCAATTTCCCACCATTCTGACCTCTTCCTTCTCTGTCCTGAGAAGAAATGGAGCAAAAGGGCATCCAACACATCAAAGCTTACAAAAACTTCCCTTGTCTAAATGGGGAGCTGCAGATTGATCACTACCACCTTGAGATATAGATTGCCACTTATTCTAGTTTAAGCCTACAGTGTGACAGTGAGTAACTGAATGAAGTAGGAGAATCTCCAAGTTAGTGCCATCTCAACCTAAAAGCAAAAGATACTCACATTGACTCAGGTTACAGCATCAGAAGTCTTAATCTGGGGTCCATGTTGCACTGACAAAGGAATACTACTTTTGATTCCAGAGCACACTTTAACCAGGAGCAACCTGGGCTCTCTTTACCTAGTCTTTCTATACCTTTTTTCACCTTTTAGAGACAATAGTCCTCTAGCCTATGTTTTATAAATGCATTCAAGGTTCAAAATCCCTCATAAAATTCTATTAACAACTGTAAATTCTAACTGTAGTCTCAGTGATGCTGTTTATATTTACACAGAACTAGTCTGCCAACAACACTGTTGGGAATAAATTGTGACAACAGAACCTAAAGGAACATTCAACTGCTAATCTTAAATTCCACAGGCTTCCTCTCTGGAAATTTAAAAACTAATAGCCACATTTAAATATGTCTTATTTCTTAAAAACGGGGGACATGCCACTTTCAGAAGAGCTCTCTTCTTTGGCAAATTTAAGGAGTGCTGTCCCCCCATTCGTTGCATGTAACAGAACTGGGTGGGCCAAAGCAGCACCAAAATAAACATGCTATCAGCTTTCTCTGCATTTATTTCAAAACCCCTGCTTGCCTCCAAAAGGACCAGTTACACCTTCTACAGCATTTTTGTTTAAACTGAAGTCATCAATGCACAAAGCCTGGAAATACTAGAAGAGAGAAAATGGAAGGACAGAATACCCTTTTTTTTCCCCTGTTCAGATGAAGGTGTGGCTATGAAAAAGTAAATCAAAGAAATGAAGGCAGCATTCCTCAGTATTGTAAGGATTAACTATTCCTGTATCTCTATATACTATACACTACAATAAAAACATGACACTTGTAGAATGTGAAGAATTGGAAATCAATGTAAGCACAAAAAGGAATCCAGCAAATTCCTTAGACTACGGCTGTCAGAAAGAAGCCTGCTATTCGTGCTCTCTCATGTATTAGATCTATTAACTATCTGCCCTGACGATTTGCTTAGGCTCACACTTATCTAGACCAGAATTCAGCAAGATTGTATTTGTCTTTTTTTCATTACAGACTAAGCCAGCTAACAGAAGCTCTACAAAAGCTGGATAATGCAGTAAAGCTTGATGTTACCAATCTAGGTGACTGGCAACATTTGTTCAAGACAGATGCACCTTCCAGCTCTGTGGAATGCAATTCAGTCTTCCAATTATGCCAACTTTGGCATCTGCACCATAGATTGCTGATTCCTGATCTAGACTCCAAATCTGTCAATTTCCAAGCAGACGATATATAGATCTTAGGAACGTACTTTGAACAGCTTTCAGAATATTCTTTCAAGTATGTATTCTTGGGTGGCAGGAAATCACAACAGTAAAACCAGCATGTTAGGGACTGTGCATCATGGTTACCAGAAGATTAGGGATGCACTAACCTTAAGACAAGGAATGGGAATAATATATTATTCAGTGAAAGGTTTTTAAGGAAGACTCTAAAGAATGATAACTAAAGTACAGTTAACTGAGTGTAGTCTATTATCAGTAATATATTTTAGTTATTCTCAAGAGAAAACATCAATACAAAATTCCAGTCTACAAATCGCTACCTACTCAGAAGGTGAGCATTTCACTTACTTTGTGAGGACAGGCTATCGTTCGTGGAGCATCATCTTCTTTAATTTTTCTTGGTTTCATTCTTAAAGATAAAAAAACCAAACAGCACATTACTATGAAAAGCATTAATAGAGAGCTATTCTCCTGTAACTGCCTATGTAACATGAACATTTCCTAAACAGTATTACGTGCATCAGTAGTACTTAGTGCAGTATTTTTAAAACCTCTGTAATAACACCAACGATATAATTTGGCATTTGGAAGTGCAGTTTTTCCAGAAGGATCCCTCAAATACAGACTAAGACATTTAATACCACCTTCCTAGTCCTTTGAATATGTGGAAAGAGACAGGTAGGCGAGGGGGGGTGTCTGATATACTAGTTCTAACTAGGAGGTTTTGTTTGAAAACTGTTTTGTTGTGCCAGTACCCACACAACCTGTTGGTCTTCACTTCCTCTTCACCCCTGCACCAGGACATGAAGGACAAAGTAGCATCAATCATTCCTCACTACCTAAGATTTCAGAAGAAAATTCTACAGAAGCGGGAAAGGCAGGGAAATTATGGAATCTAAACAAACAATGTAAGCATTGATTATAAACACAGATACTGCAATTATTCTTATTTTAAGCTACCCTACACATAGACTGCGCTCTTGGACACTGATAAGCAATTAGCTACTTAAGCCTGGTCATTGATAAGGATCTTTGCCACTACTGTAAAGGCCCCACTACTCTCCACCTAAGGAGCACAGCAGACTATTGCTTGCACATGTTAGGTGTTTCAAATACAGTAAGATTCCCTGTAAACAACATCAGAACAGTCCAGATTGGTTTGGGCTGGAAGAGACCTCAAAGATCCTTAGTTCCAATCCCCTTGCCATGGGCAGGGAGACCCTCCACTAGCCCAGGTTGCCCAAAGCCCCATACAACCTGGCCTTGAACACTGCCAGGAATCCAAAGTCATTCACAGCTTCTCTGGGCAACCTGTGCCTTACCACTCTCACAGGGAACAATTTCTTCCCAATATCTGATTTAAGTCTACCTTCCTTCAGCTTAAGGCTATTACCCCCTGTCCCATCACTCCATGCCCTTGTAAACAGTCCCTCCCTCTCCAGCCTTCCTGTAAACTTTAGGTACTAGAAGGCTGTAGCAAGGCCTCCCCAGAATCTTTTCTTCTCCAGGCTGAACAAGTCCAACTCTTGTAGCCTGTCTTCACAGAAGAGGTGCTTCAGCCATCTGATCTTCATGGCCCTCCTCTGGACTCGCTCCAACAGGTCCAAGTCTTTCTTGTACTGGTGACCCCAGAGCTGGATGCAGATGGATCTCACAAGAACCCAGATGGGTCTCACAAGAACAGAGTCACCTCCCTCAACCTGCTGGTCACGTTTCTTTTGATGCACCCCAGGACCTGGCTGGCTTTCTGGGCTGCAAGCACACATTGCTACCTCATGCTGAACTTCTCATCAACCAACAGCCCCAAGTCTTTCTCCTCAGGGCTGCTCTCAACTCATTCACTGCCCTGCCTGTGCCTGTGCTTGGTATTGCCCCAGCCCTTGTGCAGAACCTTGTACTTGGACCTGGACAGGCTTAGGAGGTGGGCCTGTGCGAACTGTATGAAGTTACAGAATCACAGAATCACCTGGGTTGGAAGAGACACTCTAAATCATCAAGTCCAACCACAGTCTAACCCTGCTTAGCACACCTCTTGATCATGTCCTTAAGCACTTCATCCACAAGAGTTTTAAATACTTCCAGGGATGGCGACTCCACCACCATCCTGGGCAGCCTGTTCCAATGTTTGACAACCCTTTCAGTAAAGAAATTCTTCCAGATATCTAACCTAAATCTCCCCTGGTGCAATCCTCTTGTCCTATTGCTTGTCACCCAGAAGAAGAGACCAACCCTGACATCTCTGCAATCTCTTTGCAGGTAGATGTTGAGACTGATAAGGTGTCCCCTCAGCCTCCTTTCCTCAAGACTAGAAAGTCCCAGCTCCCTCAGCCGTTCCTTAAAGGACTTGTGCTCCAGCAACAAGTTCAACAAGGCCATCTAGATGACACATACAATTTGGTGCTGTTAGCAAACTTGCTGAGGGTGCACTCAACCCCACTGTCCATGTTCCACATTGAGCTGTTGACCACAATTCTTTTGAGTGCGACCGCCCAGCCAATTCCAGATCTACCAAACAGTCCCATCAGTCAAATCCATGTCTCTCCCATTCAGAGAGGGGTGTCACATAGGAAAGCACCAAATGCTTTCTGTAAATCCAAATAGATGACATCAGAGTAAAGTCAGCCACATGGACACTATTCTGGGGAAGTACACTACCTTTTTACTTATCTGTGTTTCTCAAACCTGTAGTGCTGTCTTCAGAATATCAAAAAGAAATGGCTTATCTCCACCTTAGACTGGAGGTAGGTAAGTGTAAATAAATGCACCTCATAGAAGATTCACGTAGGTAAGTAATGAGACTCTGTGTGCTCCAAAACCTGGCTGCAGAAGGGGAGCTAGTCTGTTTATGTGAGTTCCTGAATGACTTTTCTTGGTAAAACAGTACAAGATATTTCTGTACAGTAAGGTAGCTAAATGCTGTATCTGTAAGTTACAAGGTTTTCTGGTGTACTCTCTACTCTCAATTGTACAGAGGAGTGGCTTGAATTTAACAGAGGAATTTGAGTTATCAGAATCACTATTCTTAACATTAAAGAGGAGAGAAGTCTGTTGCTATCCAAGACAGTTTTAAACCCTATTGAGTTCAGTTCCTGGAAACAAATACTGAAGAACAGGGCTGGGGGAAGATATTTTCAAGTAGCACACACATGTTTTGTTTTGGTTTTTTTACATCCATTTTTGATAATCCAAGACTGGCTAAACAGCTACTTCTAAATATGCAAAATAATTTTGAAGACCTGTAGTGAAATAAGCTAAAACCCTTCTAGTTCAACCACACAAATATTTGTTTCTTTGCAGGCAGGGGGTCCAGTCTGCTTTGGCACTGTCACATCCCTATGCATATACCTGAAATTCACTATTTCACCTGCCTCCTTCATGGAGACAGCAATGGAAGACCTTGTGAGGCTGAAAAAAGGCAAGAGCAGTGAAAAACCTCCCTGAGAAGTCCTGACAATTGGATCCAGGAAAATCTCCTTAAAACTGAGTGGAGTCATATGTGACTAACAACTCCTAGAAGACAGGTGTTAGGTATTTCTATTGACAAAGCTCCTCTTGCACCACCACCAGCAGCATACCTAAACATTTCATACCTTTAAGGGCAGAAGCATCCTGAGCGCAGCAAACTATCTGTTCCTGGAGACCAGCTTCTTTATTCTGATAACTGTTCTTTTTCCAAGATTACAGACCAACTTAGATGACCTTATTGATTAGTTTAATTCATATAACCCAACAGAATAGAGAATGATTGTACTGTGTTTCATTTATATAGTCTCTTTAAGTATTAAATATCTAAATTAAACAAATGATTGGGATTAACTGACTGACTACAGTCTCCAGTGAAGTTCCAGACAGGTAGTACTACAGGTACTAAGGTTATAGAAAAAATACACAGAAAAGCTTTCTTACAGAAAGCTTTCAACTACCCTTTGCATGGGATTCTTTTTGTTATGTCTCTGTGATTTTTACAACAGGCATGGAAATGAGCGCATGTTATGCCAAAGCAGACACACAGAGGAATGCTTGGACAAGACAGGACATGAGAGAATGTTTCCTTAGGGCAAAAGCTAGTGCCCAAAACACCTCCTTTACTTCTATCATCTTGTTAAATTATGGCTGAGCAATTCCCCACGCCCCAAAAAGCAAAGCAAAAACTTGCAGGCCCAAGATCTGTGTCCATGACATCATCAGAATGAATAAACCCACTATTGTTCTGAAATCTTAACTGACCACCTGTGAAGGGAGAGACTAGACAGAAAAGGAATTAGGAACAAGGGATGTGATGAATAGCTTTTGTGGACAGTGCCTGCATTTTTTACACTTGGCATAAGATCTCACTTGTCATGCTAAATCATATTTGTAGCTCTTGTTTCTTGCCTCTAGTATTAAGTCAATCTTTCAGAAATAAATGCTGCAACAGTGTCATCTCTAACAGGCTGCTGAAGTAGAGCGAGGGAAAATACCCCGGCCAGTGTAGTTGGGAAGCTTGAAGAACAAATCACTGCTGAACTGGATGGTCAGACATGGGACAGTCTGGAGCTTCAACATACAGCTTACTCTTCTGTTGAGTGTATGCATGTAACACCATGAGTGACCAGTGTAGAGTAAGATGACGTTTTAATTTTCAAGCTTTTTTCCTCAACTAAGGAGCATCAGCCCAACAGTACACTTGAAACATTTAGTCCAACTGACTTCAAAATGACAACAGAGTTTAGCTGAGAGACAGATTTTACATCTTTTCATTTCTCCTTCAAGTATTAGAAATGGGAAACTTAAGCTTAAAATGCAGAACAAGCTGGTGTATAAGCACATGGTTCCACAGGCAACCAAGCTACTCAGCTTGAACAGGAAGAGGTGGCAGACAGCGTCTAGGTTGTATCTCAGTGCCACAGGCAGCTGCTGAGCCCTTCACAGACTTGGATTCAAGGCGTGAGGGCATGAACACCATAGGCACAGCAAAGACAGATCATTTTGTCACAAGTGTCATCTTGCTCACAAGGCTGTGGAATCTTTCTAGACAGTCATTCAAAGAAGAATTTAAAGACTTACATATTTAAATGTATTAGAAAAAGATTTTGGTCTTACTTCAGAATTAACTTTCTGCAAAAGGAGACCAGACTAGAACCTGGGCGGTTGATCTTAATTACACTGTTGCAGGTAGCTCTTGCTGGTGGTTAGACTTTTGGCTCCCACCCAGTAGAGCATCTCTACCAGCTTCATCCAAGTTTTCTTAGCCTGAAACATTAATCAAAAACAGAACTCTAACACATACCACTATTTAAAACACACACATTTGTATCTGGAACTTTTGAAGCAGCTGCCTTTGCAGAAAGTCAAATTACATGGTGAGACCAGAATTTTCATTTCTGCAGTGAGCTTATATAGGCCATGCCAGTAGAAGCAACTGCAGACTGGCCAATGGCAAAAACGCGGGGTGGGGTGGGTGGAGAGAGCACAGAGAGGGAACAGGAAGGTATGCAACCCAGTAGCTTCACAGAATGAGCTTCATAAAAACACACTCTCTCAATCCATCCATGAACAAGACTGAGTGAAAACACGGGTAATAAACCACGCAGTTCTTCAAAAAAAAAAAGCACCTCTGTCACTGTGCAGTATCAGAAAGTAACAGCTACCTACTTCCTTTTACCTACCCAGCTAACAAACCCCATCTCAAACCTCTTGTCAATAGACCCAATTTTTTAAGGTAGCCACAGAAACAGTGTTAAGGCTAGGAATAAAGGAAAGCTGTAAGTCAAAGAACGCTCCAAAACCCCCAGAACAGTACAGAATTTCCCCCTTGTCCAGTTTCCATTTTTTTCCCCTCTGTTTAATTTCTAGCTTTTCATATTCTTTCTTCTACATTAATCCTAACAGGCTTACTCTCTCTTAGGCAACTCTTCGACACATTCTGGTGGTCTCTGATGACCAGTGGTGTCACCTGTACTAATGACCACATCCCTAAGAATAGTTGTAAGAGTAGGAAGTTATTCACTATCAATAGTGTCACTGCCACTTCTGATCTGTTCTGCTCTGGCATTCCCCTTGTACTTTACTACTGAGGCAGGAATAACATAAGTGCCACAGCCCTACACTGTTGCATGAATTCCTTTGTGCTGAAGAACTCCTGAAACTGGCTAGACTGGCTTCTGGATAAATAGACTAAAGGGGAGTGGCACAAGGTGTCCTAGGAATCTATCTACAATGAAAGAGGCTAAAGCCAGTGTCTTACCACACTTTGGTCATAGTTATGCAGGAAAATGTCATTAGAAATTCACTTTCCCTCCAAGATTCGGGAAAAAATTGATTACTAGGCTTGTTCCAGTTATGATGAATATCCTATGTGTAAAATAGAGAGTGACTTTTGCAGCATGGTACAGAGCAAGAGGTTTCCCATCCCACAAAAGAACACTGAGTAAAGCAATTGTCAATTTAGTGCCCTTTAAGCTTCTCTGTAACAAGAACCAAGCCAGTACAAAAGCACACACCTTATAAAGAGGCCTAAGTCATAAATCTAGAGGTGACCAGAATGGAATGCTTTGTCACTTTCAAGAAGGGTGTCCGATTTCAAACTCTAATACTGTTTCATCTCCTTTGTTTTCTATCCATTTTGAAAAGTGAAAGGCAAGTCCTTATAATGGCTCTCCTTCAGAAAAGGTACTAAGAAGAGGAGAAGACAAAGCCACAGAGAGTAAAGTATTTACCGCTAGGACCGATTACCACGCCTATTTCTCAACTACAGCATCATCCCTCTTGTTTCTTCATTTTAGGAATGTCGCTATTCTGCTGTCTTTAGTCAGTCCCGTCCTTTACCCTCTTTGTCTGGAGGGTATGAGGGAGACAGAGGGAATTGGGGAAAACTGTTTTAGTAGCTTTGAAAGAAATTTGCCATATGCACCAAATAGAAATATGCCTGCTACTTGTCCAAGCTTTTACTATGAGGCAGTTATCATTTCTTCTAGCTAACTACAGAATTACTTGTAATCTATTTAGACTTGCATGGAATACTATTTCACCTAAATGGATTTCCAGTGTCCCTGGGCAAGTTATCAAATGGGAACATGGTAATTTAGTAGGTCTTATTTCTTTCTTAGTAGATCATTCACAACTAATGTTTCCCATTCTGATCTGGTTGCCTACGAGAAATCCACATATTTCCCTCTTTTTTACTGCATTTTTGAAGTATGCTAGAGAAAATGCATGACTCCTACAACAGAATGAAATGATTTGTGAAAGGCAATGAACTGCCCAACCAGGTATAATATACGGTCATTCACCTATGCATTTCTGAATACGTCTTAATGTTCTGACACAGCTTGTTTATTCACAGCGTTTTCAATAGTTTTAGAATGTATAAAAGCCTTTCCAGGAATAGCTATAACAGTTCCAGTTAAAGGATCCGGATTCCTGCTACATGACTCAATGACAAATGCACTAAAAAAAGCTGCAAAAGGCAACTGTACCACAGGAGACAGCCTAACTGCTCGCTCTGCTAGTGCCATCTAGCTGCTGAGGAGCAGCGGTGCCCACTGCAGATGCTGAGCTACTCGAGTTTAGGGGTTTGGGTTGGCTTTTTTAAAGGCTGCAAAGCCACAGAGGACTTCAAGCATCAAATCCATCCTGCTTTACCTCTCACCCAACAGACCATCAGCAGAACTCCAGAACCTTGCCTGAATCTGGTACCAGTAGAATTCAAGCTTTGCCCATTTAAACTTAAACCTCAAAACATTCCTAAGAATCGATGCAAATGTCTGAGTCAATTTATACTTAATCAAAATAAGCTGCATGGTTATAAACAGTGAATTTAGCCTGGTTTTGAGCAGCTATTTTCTACAAATGCAAAGTCAGATTCTTTCAACTCTCTTAATGAAAACAGGAAAGTAACTGAAAATAACTGCACAAAACATACTTAACATACAAGGAAGCATGAACTGGTTAGTAAAATTGTATGTGGATTGTGCACAGTTCTTTTTTGAAGTAATCAAAACAAAATTGGTTACTCAAACCTTACTCTGAGCATGTGAAGCTACGGAATAAATTTAAAGTTAACATTTATATCTTCTCTTGCTGCTCAAAGTTTTCACACTACATACTAAGATTTTCAAAATTCTGCATTACAAAGAGCAATTCTTGAAACTTCGAAAGACCTCTGCACTAAACTTATCATTTTAGCATGAAAACCTATTCTTAGGACCTCCAAACCCAATTCTAGTACATGTAAACCCAGTTTTTTCTTCTTGATTGCCATGCAAGGTTTCTAGTGGTACCACTCACAGCAATCTAGACCAAGACAACTGATCAGCATACAAAAAGATTGAGACATCAGTGCTTGAATTCTTATCATTAATTAAAAGAAGTCCCTTCAACGTGCTTCACTGCAAGAGGACCAAGACTATAAAAAGTAATATTCAAATCCTAATACACCCATATTCTTCCACCTCAGCTATACACAATCACTTAAGATCTAACATACTCAAACAGTTTTTTCTTTTTTTTTTGTTTTTCAGGCAAGAGTGTGACAGTCATCAATTCTGACCCAGATAGAAAAAAAACCTTTCTGAAAACAGATGTTTGTTTTTGTGCATCTACAATTAAGCTATAACAATTCTTCATAGGTTTTTGACAACTCGGGGATACTGCTAAAGGTGACTTCCCCCAAGTTGCTTATTTTACCATCAAATACTTGTCTTATGGCCAAAGTAGATTACATTTTATCTGCTATACAGAAATACTTTAAATAGAAGAGAGACTATACACATAGAACAATCTTTCCATCTCCTGCTACAAATTCTAGCTCTAGAGCTTCCTAGAACATTCTACCATGAGTTTAAGAAAGTTGTAATTTTGAGTTACTGCCAGCTGCTATTATTTTGTCAACAGAAAACTAACTTAAACCCCAAAGATGCAGTACACTTTACAATACTAAGAAACATGCAGACAGATCTGATAGATGCAATCTAGTCATTTCAAGAAGCCCAAATCCTGGCAACTGTTTCAAGCATTCAAACCAAACTGGAGAAAAAAACTTTAGTATTTGCACGGAGACTACCCTAGAAGAAACTATGTAAATTTCCTAATAAAATGTTTAATAGAACCAAAGGTTTCCGCATGTTTTAAAGTAACTGAGAATACCATTCTCAGCACATGGCAGAGATGTGCAAGAAACATTTTAGAACTGGATTGCTATGTGTACTTTCAGAGCATCACTTGAACAACATTCACTTTTGCATTAACCTTTCAGCAGGTCTCAGAGGAAAACACGATCATTTTAATCAGCAATAATAAAACAAGTAACACCATACCAACAGCTAGAACCACCCACCACTTCAGATAAAACCCTGCTTTCGGTTGTTCGTGATGTGTTTTTATACACTTATACATATAAGGCCATTACAGAAACTTGGTGGGATTTATCATGACTGGAATCTGGGTATTGATGGCTACAAGCTGTATAGAAGGGACAGATGAGGAAGGAGGGGTAGAGGCATTGCCCTCTATGTTAAGAAATGGATGGAGTGTGAAGAGATACCTCTAAAGAATAGTCACAAGCAGGCTGAAAGCTTATGGGTAAGAATTAGGGATCACGACAACAAGGGGAGCCTTGTGGTTGGGGTCTACTACAGGCCACCTGATCAAGGGGAACCTACTGATGAAGCCTTCTTACCCCAGCTCCAGGAGGCACTGAGGTCCCAGGCTCTCATTCTGCTGGGGAATTTCAACCACCCTGACATCTGTTAGAAAAGTACCATGGCAAGCTGTAGGCAATCAAAGAGCACCGGGAGGACAGGGAGGGGATTCAAGACAGTCAGCATGGCTTTACTAGGGGCAAGTCCTACCAAACCAATCTAGTGGCTTTCTACAATGGAGTGGCTGCGTTATTGGACAAGGGAAGAGCTATGGATGTCATCTACCTGCATTTCTGCAAGGCCTTTGACACAATCCCCATAACATCCTTCCCTCTTAAATTGGAGAGATATGGATTTGGTGGGTGGACTGTTCAGTAGGTATGGAATTGGCTGGATGGCAGCATCCAGAGGGTGGTGGTCAATGGCTCCAAGTCCAGATGGAAGATGGTGACAAGCAGAGTTCCTTAAGTGTCTGTGCTGGGACCGGTGCTGTTTAATATCTTTATTAATGATACTGACAGTGGGATTGAGTGCACCCTCAGCAAATTTGCTGATGACACCAAGCTGAGTGGTAAAGTTAATGTGCCAGAGGAATGGGATGCCATATGGAGGGACATGGGCAGGCTGAAGAAGTGGGTCCAGGTGAACCTCATGAGGTTCAACAAAGCCAAGTGTTCCTGCACCTGGGTTGGGACAATGCCCATTATCCATATAGATTAGGAGATGATGTGCTTGAAAGTAGCCCTGAGGAAAAGGACTTGGGAGTACTTGTGGATGAGAAGCTGAACATGCGTCACTAATGTGCATCTGCAACCCAGAAGGCCAACCACATCCTGGGCTGCATCAAAAGAAGTCTGGCCAGCATATTGAGAGAGGTGATTCTGCCCCTCTACTCTGCTCTGGTGAGACCTCACCTGCAGTACTGTGTCCAGCTATGGAGCCCTCAACACAAGAAGGACACAGACCTGTTGGAGCACATCCAGATTAGGGCCACAAAAATGATCAAAGGGCTGGAGCGCCTCTCCTATGAAGACAGGCTAAGAGAGTTGGGCTTGTTCAGCCTGGAGAAGAGAGGGCTCTGAGGGGAACTTACAGCAGCCTTACAATGCCTGAAAGTGCCTGTAAGAAAGCTGGGAAAGAACTGTTCACAAGAGCACATAGCAATAGGACAAGGTGGAATGGTTTTAAACTCAAAGAGAGGAGATTTAGGTTGGATATTAGGAAAAAGTTCTTCAATATGAGGGCGGTGAATCACTGGAACAGGTTGCCCAAAGACGTAGCGGAGGCCCCATCCCTAGAGATATTCAAGGTCAGGCTTGATGGGACTCTGAGCAACTTGATCTAGTGAAGATGTCCCTGCGTACTGCAGGGGGTTGGACTAGATGACACCTAAAGGTCCCTTCCAACCTTGCACATTCTATGATTCTATGATTTCCAAATCAGATAGCATAGTAAGCCCTGCAAAACTATCTTACTAGAAGCTTTCAAAATGCACAGTCCAATGACTTTACTGAAAATAACCGTGGGACGAGACTGTGCTGGCAATCCTCTGTATGAACACACTGAAGGGTAACAGAAAAAGCTTGTAAAAAACAGCACAGTGAAAGGGGTGAAACATGAGTAGATGCACACCCTAGACATCTAAACAAGAAGTCACACCAGAACTTGTCACAACAGTCCCTGAAACCTAGCAACTAGCTGAAAAACCCAATGATTAAAAAATGAAACAAAAAACAAAACACACAAACCACAAAAAAAAACCCAACAGCCTTTTTGTCCCTCTACTAGCTGACCCACAAAGTAAGAGTAACAACATCTGCTCATCCACCTGCTCCAAGTGTCAGAATTGTGCACTACAGCTCTGAAGAATACCCTGCTGGTAACAAAATGAAAATGAGTGTAGCTTCATACATAAGTTTTGCTTTCAACACGGGAAAAACTGATGAGGGCAGCTGCAGGAAACTAACAGTTGTGCTCAAATATTTGGGAAACCAGCACTAACGCTGCCCATGCAATGAGTGAAGGAGTATACCTTTGGCAGCGACAAGCACATGCTCACAGAGAGGGAACAAGGAAATGCTGCAAAGGCAACCCTTATGTCACAGCTTCCAGATGCTATGTTCAGATTCCTCTGGTGCCCTCACTGTTCCCCTGTGGCAGCAACAGACTGGCCTGAACATGGTATCAGAACCAGGGGCTCATGGGGTGGGGCAGGAGGGAGGCAGGGAAGAGACCCATGGCACTTTCTGTGCTCCCCTGTAGAACAGAGCTTCACCACTTCAGCTCTATTTGGAAGTCACCTTGTAGAATCATAAAATTGTTTAGGTTGAAAAAGATCTTTAAGATCACCAAGTCCAACTGTTAACTGGGCACTGTCAAGACCACCACTAAGCACCACATCTACATGGCTTTTAAATACCTCCAAGGATGGAGGTTCAGCCACTTCCCTGGGCAGCCCATTCTAATGATCAACAATCCTTTTGGCAAACAGTTTTTTCCTACTATCAAATCTAAACTTCTAAGTCATGTAAATGAGTGGCAGTTCTAAATCACTAGAGGAAAATCCAAGTAGTATAGTTACTAATTGTGAAACTGCAATTGTCAGTGGCACTTGAAAGTGCAAGACATGACTCCACTGAAAAAAAGTTCAAGACCTACAGCTTAAGTAGTAAGAAGGTGGGAAAAAAACCAAACCAGTAAGAGGCTTTACAAACTAAATATTGCTGTCCAGCTCTCTCGTACTGAACAACCTGAATGCAGCACTGCACTTACCAGATCTGGTGCTGAAGAATCTAAGACTATTCACATGAAAGATACATTCTGTCACATCAAAGACACAATCTATCAATGTATACACCTCCTCCCTTACCCAAGAATTAAAGACCAGAAGTCACTGCTGACTATACAACCCAATTGCTTTAATTCAGAACAGAGTAGCTGATGCTGTGTTGAATCCCTTATTTCATAAAATGATTAAATAAAATCTACCATTTAATTTTGCCTAACAGTTTTGTAATTAAACCAGTGAAAACTTTGAGTTTAAATATCCTTTCTTCCTACTTACCTAGCAAATTCAGCCAGTTGTTTGGGGTCTGAGAGGTCAATGCCAGGTATTCCACCAGGAGGAAGTTTCTTCCCTGTCATGTACTCTGAGTAATCTGGAGGAGAATTCTCTCCAATGATCTGTTCTTCCACCACTGTTTCATGGTCAATATCTTTTTTATCATCTGAAACACATAAAACACTGAACTTAATATATTCTAAAGATCAAAACAGCATGTAAGTTATTAGGCTGCATCTCAACAGAAATTCACTATTGCTGCATGCTTGAAAAAAATGCACTGTACTTCCAGATTTCCACATTAATGGTAAAGAGAAAAAATACATCCATACAGTTACAGCATGAAGAACACAGAAAGAATACAGCGGCTGTAGAAAACAAGCAGAAGTCACATATCTACTTAACCACTAAGAAGCAAGACAGTTAAGTAGAACAAGCCTATGAATGTTGGCTGCATTTGAAAGATAATGCACTTTTCCTAACATAATGCCCAAATATTTAATTCCATTATCCTCTTCACAACTAACTTCTACCATACCCTTTGTATCTCAACAGCAGTCACTAACCAAGCAAGCCTGTCAGAGGAGTGGCAGATACTTACCCTAAGTAAGAGGACTTAGGACTACTGATCTTCAGTCTTCAGACTTCCTTGACCTCCAACAGAAGTGTCATGGAGGGACAAGAAATTTAAAAGTATCTGCTAATGGGCTTCAGCACCTGCCCCACAGAACTAAAATCTTTCAAAACCTGCAGACAGGTCGGAATGAAAACAGAAAACTAAATGGCCTCTGTCCCAAGAAGAGCTTCTTCCTTCCCTGGTAGAGGCCAGCCCAAGCTCTTTCCTATGTTTTACTACATAATCAGCAGATTGGGATCATTCAGAGCTTTGATCCGCACCATTTAAAATATTATTTTATCTGCTCTGGAGCTCCTCCTATGGATTTGTGCTCAAGGACTGCAGTGAAATCAGGTGGACGACCTGCCCTCACTGTATAGTCACATTCAGACTGTAGAATATGCCAAGACACAATTTTTTCTCGCTCTTCTGGCTATTTTATAATAGAAACCAGAGAGACACAAAGACAGAATAGAAACATCCACCTATGTCCCTCAGTGCAGTGCTCACACCAGCACCAACCCTGTTTTCCACCTCCAAATACTCTTAGGTATTTGTTTTAAACTATGGTTTTAACTACTCAGATAAACATTAATAACCTTGCTGCTACGCTAAGTCTACCCTGTGTATGGGGAGCAGACTCTGCCAATGACTCTACACACGAAGGGCTTGCAAAGTCAAAGTATTTACAGAAATAACAGGAAGTTTTATTTTACAGGTAGTGTTTAAAGAAAGAAAATATAAGGTGGTAGGACAGGAACAGTATTTCCCCAAATAAAGTGTAAGGCAGAAAACAAATAAGGCAACATTTCTTTTTCCTTCTCCTGAACAGAAACGTAGGACATAACACTATTCATTACTCCACAACTTAGGCTAGGATAGATAGAATGAGACATATGCAAATAAAAGAAATATACTAAGGACAAATTATTTGTAATGCCTGCTTTTAATGCTTGCCACTGTGCTATTTCTAGAAATGTTACTGCTAGTTTGGGGTTTAATCTGATCTACCAGATCAAATAGCAGTTCACGTATATGCACCATGGCAGAAGAGGAAGAGACTCCAACACCACCAAGACAGAAGCGTTCTTTAAAAAAAAAAAAATACTATCTGCAGCATTAAACTGGGAATAAACAACAAAATTTACTATCTGGACGAGGTTTTTTATTCTAAACTAGTTTTCTACTCACCACACTATCTCGTCAATCTTTACCAGTGCTTTGAAGAAAACAACTGAATCTACCTTAAGGAAGAATTATATGGTAAGTTCAAGTCAGTAAACCTCCAATCTATCAACAATTTATTTCTTCCAAACAGAAGCTTGAGAACAGAAATCTAGCAATGCCTCCACAGACAGAATGTTACAAAGCTCTTAAGTTCTGAAAAGCTAAAAAGTGACACTATCTCCATGCTGCAGACTGGAATAGGATCGGCTGCCTTCAATATAGCCATCTCAACCGCTACCCAGCACTTCGAGTTTGACTGTTTGATGACATTCATAACAGAAACAAAGATTACATTTCCTGCCTTATATNCCTGCCTTAGATCAGATGCATGAGTCAACGGGGAAATTCTGTATACATTCCGTAAGATCTTCTTTCCTTCCCTAGCATAAAGGTTCGCTATTCCACAATGCTTTCTTGCCATTTGAAGGCCGTTTGCCTTCACTGCCTTCCCAAAAGCCTGCCAACAGAAATCAA
>VZTU01018029.1:578-14176 GCA_013400835.1 Zapornia atra
GAGGAAATCTGTTGTTCTTAGACAAGAAAATTCGAGCCTTATTCTTCCTGCATTTGACAGATATGATCAGATGTTCAAATGCAGACTGTAAATTGTTCACTAAAAATATCCCTGAAAATGACAAAATCATACCTTTAGGTAAAATTAAAGCTGGAAAAACAATTAATACCTAGAGAATCTAGAGTCATCTTTGTGTACAAAAGTTGTTTTGTGAGGAGCATCTCCAGGATGGGAATTATTCACCAAATGTAGATATCTGCATTATCAGATACTATTATGTCTACAGCAACATCCTGTATATAATGTACATTATATACAATATGTATAATTTGTGCAGATTGCATCCCAAAAGCTATACTTTCTTGATTTTCACCAAAATATTCCTCTCTCCGGAAAGTAGAACTGATGACAAATCCCCCCCAAAACAGCTGAGACAGCACTTGAATTTTTGTTTCATTTTCTCTTTGCAAAGCACTATAAAAAACTTAAAACTTTTTTCCTACCATAAATTCTATTAAGTTCATTGCAAAGATAAATCATTAATTCAAGCAGTTCCTAACATTATTTCAAGCAAACTAGATTAAAATGCTCTCTCCCTTGTGACATCAAGTTTTCAGATTTATCATTGCCGTAGATGCACAGCATCCACAAGTCACAGATATATTTGCTGAGGAGAAGGGCACAGCCCTTTTCCATACATTAATTTTTTTTTGGATAGGATGAGCCACTTATGGCAGGGACAGCTTCTTGTATTTNGACAGCTTCTTGTATTTGAAGAAAAAAACCCCAGAAAACCACAGCAGCTTGCCAAATCGGACTTTAGAACAATTGCCACGGTCCATACAAGTAGTCAAGGTCATTAACAAAACAGGTCATTAAGCTTTTATGTAAAAAAGCCATTACTGAGCTTTCCTCACTGATGCATTTGTCTATGGAACTACAGCCTACTCCTCTAGCTTACACAATCTAAAGAAAAATTCTTCAGAAAATAGAGATGGGAAAACCCCTGTGCATTCCAAACCCAAACCCAGCCTTAAACTCACTATAGCACCCCACAATTGTGATACATGAATAAATAAATTCTGTGTGTGTTCCTTCTTGACCAACCTGATTTTTAACATATCAAAATCTATTCTGACTACCCTTTTTATTTTTACTGTTTTCATTTAAAACCTCTTTATGAGGTCTGAAATAAAACTGCAGCATTCAGCACATGAAATCTCAATCATTAATAATCTGCCCCATCATAGAAAGGACATTATTAGAAAGCTCTAAAAAGCTTTGAATGTTAACATTGCAGAGGCTAGAATAAACTACTAGGGTTTCTTATTCTTTCATGTATTTAACAAGCAGAACACCTCAAAAATATGTTGGTCTTTCTGAGTAGGCCTGTCAATGTCCATTAACCACGGAGTGTAATACTATCAAATTAAGTGATGGCTAAAGCAGATTAGGTTTTTTTATGGAGCACTTTTAAATTTTTGATAGCCTGTACTAATCTTATCTCAATTAAAAATATTGTATATTATAAAGAGCTGTCAGTCTTTTGACATAAATATAAATATTGCTACAGCAATAGACTAACAAGACCTACAGTCCAGTCTTTATAAACAATAAATTAGCTTTAAACATAAAGTTAAAGCGTGGCAGTTTGTAGTAGCTCAGTTTCAAAACAATAAACCATCTGCCTCATTAAATCATCAAGAGCACTCATCCTTCCCTTCCTCTTGGCTAAATCTGTTCTTTGCAAAACTGTTGAGCTGTAGCCAGGCCTAATTCACCATCCTTTCAAGAGCTGTTCCTCCTCTGAATAGCTAAGCACCATCAGCTGGCTCGCTCACTTAATAACTGCCACCCTTCCCTTGTAGCTGGGAGAGAGAATTTATTCATTTCATACTCAGGGAGGTGAATACCATGTGTAGAGTAGCAGGGGAAAGTGGAGGATACTCATTGTCCCACTTATCTGCCCCTGCCAGAAAATATGCATCTTCACAAGCTACAAGAAATACTGTTAGTGATTCCTTGCCCTAACAGTGACTAGTGAGAATCTCCCCTCAAGAAATACACTTCCAGTTAGGTCAGCCAAAACACTGTTAATATTCCCTTTGGAAAACTCCAGCACACATAAATAAATACCTCACCTTATAGACAGCAATCTGGATTTTTGTTAACCAGAAACACATCTGCAATGCACAGTCAAGATTTTATTGCAGAGAAGAGAGGTGGATCAGACAACAATCAGATATTTGATAGAAAAATTCAAACCGATTCAGACATTTCCCTGCTATAGAATGAGCTTATTACACTGCAGCACATGGCCTATAACAAGAGTCAAATAAGTCCTGTAGTGGTAAATGCTATCCAGAAGCTGTGAACAGAGTAACAAGCAGCTCAGCGTCTTTATAGCAATACCATCAAAATAACAGAAGACATAAGAATAATTAGCAGTGGCACTAGGATAAAAGCAGTAACAATTCTTAGACACAGCCCGAGAAGGCTAAAAAGAGAGATCTGCAGGGGGAAAAAAAAAGTCTGCAGAGAGCCTTTGGCTTGTGTGGAGAACAACCCTATTTCATAGAAATCACAGAGAATATTTCTAGAAAAAGTTGTCCAAGTTGCATGGTCCATGCTTTGCCCGACTGCAGACGCTGCTTTCCTTGCAGGTTCATGACAGATATTTGACTTATAGCTCCTTTAAAACTTCCCAAAGCAATGATTCCTTCAGCTCATCTGACAATCTACACCAGTACATTACTATTTTTACCAGCAAGTTAACCTTTGTTTTTTGAAGTGTGCCTGCATGCACAAGTGGACAAGCTGCATTCTGGGATGACTTCCTCAGTGCTGAGTGAAGAAAGCTGTTTAATCTAGATGGTTTTGTTTATACATGCATATATGGTGATTTCTATTCCTTCTGTAATGTAGTATTGGTGATGTAGGCACAGTTGTCATTTTCCCTAACCCCTATATTCTGAGGAATTATTGCCTGCTTATTCCTGTCTAAGCATTGAATTTGTCAGCAGGATCAAATTCAAAGGGGGGAGGAGGAAAATACAGGGGAAACCAACCAAACAAAAAACCCCCACCCTTTTCAGCTAAATTTTCTTGTTCTAATCCAAAAAATAACTGCAGCCCTACCAGGCCTGACAACATTAGCAAATAGGAGAAAAGTAGTTTCAATGTCAACACAGGAGTCATTAATAAAACACTGGAGGGAACTGGACTCAGGATAGGCCCTACACAATGCACACCTCCAACCTGGCAATGTACCAATCAAACCAAGTATAGAAGTTTGTTTGGTTTTTTTTTTTAATGAGCAAAAAGTTGTTTAAATATCTCACCCAGCTCAGAGAAAGCAGATTTATTTTTTAATAAATTAATAAAAATAAATTAAATTCTTTAAAATAAAAACCTATTATCAGTTCTTCCTTGGTCCTTCATGCAGCAGTAAAGCCACACTAGAAATCCTGGTCACATTTGAAGAGCAAGTCACATGGAGTTCTGTGCATAGTCTTTGTTCTAAATGTTTTATCCCCAATATTGCTGTTTTAATCAGAAAATTTACTGAGCTATTTTATTACAGAAGAGTCCATCTTTCTTTGGACACTCCCTCCCCTCCCTCTCCCCATTTATATTAACCATTGTGCCATTTTGTTACATAGTCGTCTTCCCTCCTGATAATTCCAGTTCCTTTTTTCATGACAGTGATAGATGCATCTGATAAGTCATAGAAAAGTAAACTTGACAACATTTTCTACTTGCAACTCAATTTCTAATCTGTTTCTACATTGACTCTTTTGCTCCAGTTAACAAAAAGATGATGTCTCTGAGCTCATATCAATTTTAATATTTACAACCTGTCAAAATGATTCACATTCCCCACTGAAGTCCTAGCTCAGGTGTTTCATTGATCAGGTCCCCAATCCCTTTCTTTAATATGAGCCTTAAATCAATCTCTTAGAGCTGGCAACATCCCTCACAGAAGGTATAAAGACATTTTTAGTACAGATAAAAGTGAAAGCAAAAGACCTAATTCCTATTTAGCTAAACATTGATCAACAACAACACTTTCCTGAAGTTTCAAGAGACCTTATATAAACAATCAGCTCTCAATAAGAGGAAACACTGTGACAAGAAGGTCTTTGTTGTTCAGCATCAGTGTCAGGCTCCATCTTCCCTTTGGAAGGTGTGCACACAAGCACTCGCTTGCCCAAGGCTCCCCCAAACAGTCCCAAAGATGAGACCTCAGTGCCGCACAGATTCATGTAGCCTGTTTACTCTTCCTCACCTAAGTCCTCCCAGTTTGCTGACAGAAGCAAAAGCAAGTGCTCTCCATGGGAAAAATCTACAAGGTGCTTGATGGGGCTGCTCAGATTTAGAAATAAAAAACTCCTCCAAAAATCAAACATGTTTGGTTAGTGAAAATATAGAAAATGCCATGCAAGTTATTTTAAACAAATAAAGAAATCTTTCTGTGAGCCCAAACACTGCATCAGTGCATTGACTTCTTACAGCTTTTACACTCTGTTTCAAACTGTGAAAGATCCAAACTGAAGACTGGAAACAGCAAACTCTCCAGTCCTGAGGGATTCTGTCTGCCCTTAGACAAGCAGCCCTGCAGGACAAGTGCTAAATGCTGCACGTAACTGTGAACTGAATGTCAATGAGATATACAAGGGAAAAAATGTGATTTTAGGTTCCCATTAATCAAGTTGCTCCTTACAATCAACTTTATTTTATTAATATAATGAGATAACTACATAAATCTGCAGCTACTGGAAAGGAGGTTGGGATGAGATGGGTGTCAGTCTCTTCTCACAAGTAACAAGCGATAGGACAAGAGGAAATGGCCTCAAGTTGCACCAGGTGAGCATTAGACTAGATATTAGGAAAAAATTCTTCCCCAGAAGGGTTGTCAAGCATTGGAACAGGCTGCCCAGGGAAGTGGCTGAGTTGCCATCACTGGAGGTATTTAAAAGATATGCAGAGGTGGTGCTTAGGGTCATGGTTTACTGGTAGACTTAGTACTACTTGGTTAACGGCTGGACTTGATGACCTTAAAGGTCTTTTCCAACTGAAACAATTTCATGATTCTATAAACACACACACAACTCATTAAATTCAGAAGGAAGGCCAGCCAGGAAAAAATCTTGCAATTCATCAGGTAAGGTCTTCCATATTGAAATGACCTCGGAGGTTTTATAAGGCCTTGAGTATCACAGCTGCATTAAATACCCTCAAACTCTTAAATCTTATCCTTCAGACAAGATAGTTAAGCCAATTTCACATTTAATTTCTCACTCTTATAAAGTTTGACTTTTCCACCTCAGCGTACCTTAAAAATTGAAGACATTCTTTGCAATAATAAAATAACTTCTTTCAAGGATATGAGAGATAATTTGATGATCATTCTTTAAAGCAGGAAGTTAAACCTTTTTACTGTGAAGTTGATGGCATAAATTATATCAATATATAAATGCTCTACAGCAGCTTTAATATCATTTTGTAACACTGACTTCTCCCAGTTGGTCTGCAACTATGATGAGGTAAATCTCAAGGTCAAAATTTGATAGCAGCATCTGTCTCTTTTTTTCAGTCATTACCAAGGAAGAACCTTCAGATTGATTTTTACAATAGTAATTTAAGGGCAAGGGCTTAGTTTGAGGTCATATCCAGTAATTTTTGGTTTATTTTAGTAAAATGTATCTTTATGGTGTTAAGAATAATGACTCCCAGTTGCAGGCCTGAAACAAGGATTCATTTGAATGCCATGTAACGTGTGCTTACACAACTTTCTGTATTTCTTTTCCAGGGAAAGACAAACATTTTCTTGTTCAGTAGATGTAAAACAAGAACAGTGATAAGATCTGTTTTGCAAACCCAACTGGGTGAGAGCATGCTTCTGCTCCTCTGGGTAATACTTTCAATAGAGCTACTCACATGAAAAAGCTGTTCATGTGGGTGTGCAGTGATATACTGTTAATACTTGATTTCAAGATCTGGGGACTGAAGAACTTGGCATCAAGTGGCCTGAGACTTGTAATAAAATGGTGCAAGCTGGTGATACAGAGGCAGAGCAAAGGCAATCCAGATTGATTAATAGATTCCTGAATTTGCAGCTGTTGTGGCAGACACATTTCTTCTGGCTTCCTGCAGTTCTTAATCAAGCTAAGCATCAGCAAGAGGCACATTTGCAAAAGCCTCCTAAAAATGTGTATATATAAAACGATGCACTTGTGTTTTTATACACGCACTGATAACTATCTTTTAGTAACTAGGGAACTGCATACCCACTCCCTGTATGATTGCATAGATACTGTTTAGGTGTCTCCTGTGGAGATTTGCTGTCTGGTAATACAGATTTTTACCATTTCCCACAAGCCTTACTAAAAAATATAATCATGAAATGATTGTTCTATATCCTCTTGCTGTCACTCTTTTTCCATTTTCCCCAACCCCTGAGCTGTTCACCTCCACCACCACTGAGATAGTTACAAGTTTCAGAAGTGTATAAAGTGTCTGGAAGTTGAAAACTTCCTTTCCTTACCTTTCTTTGATTGAAAAATGTTTTGGTTTCGTGTTTCTAAACTTAAAATCAAAACTGCTCCCTTGATGTGTCTTTTATGACATGTTTCACCCCAGAGCAACCACTTACACTGCTAGGAACAGGGGACCATAATGGCAATAGTAACAAACCTCTAAACTGCAGCAGCGCTATCAGGCATGATTACAATTGCTTTAGGTTTGAACTGGGAGCTCCCATCTTCAATCTATCTATAAACTTTAAAGGTAGCGTCATGTTTACAAAGATGGAGAAAAAAATAAATTCAAGCTGCAGTGCAAAATAACATGCAACAATATAGCTGTACTCTTAGAGCCCAACAGAAACAGCATATCAAAATCTACTGCAAAAAAGCATCAATGATAATTATAATTAAGTAGCTTTAATAGCACCTTCATGCTCAGGTGTACCAAAACAAGGAGCAACATTTGATCATGAGGTATTAAAAAATGACAGGTTTGTATTTTTCTTCAGGTGTCACAAGTCTCCATAACTTTTCAGTATTTTAAAATCGTAGATTAACTACAGATATAGCTTTTAAAAAAAGAAAGCTGAATGAACATTCAATCACAAGACTGGAATATGTATTTTAACACCCTCTAGTACTAAAGCACAGTCAGTGTTAGCTGAGAAAGTTACATAAGTACTAATCTATAGTTTATGCAACTAGCAAGGTTTTTTCAATGGGTAAGTTAATATAGAAGGACCATGTACAGAGTTGTTACCCTTACTCTTCAGCTGTACATAATGAAGTAAACTTTTGCTTTGATGAGTAAACTTCTCCATAGAAGTTTACTCTACATGACAGAATACTTGAAGCTTCAAAATCTTAGTGAGGGAGAAAACCAAAACCAAACAGCTCAGAATACATAGAATTAAATGTTGTCCCTTAAAATGACACAGTCTTACCATAGCTTCTCTGAAGCTAGAATGGCATTCAAAGCATTTTGGGGTCCACTTTGCACTCTACAATTTGAAAGGAAAATCTTTCATAAACGTTGAATCCATTCCACGACACAAAGCACCTTATCAGATGATTTAACATGTGAATAAAGTTATTAGAATAACTCTAAAACATATCTGTCAGAAATAAAGTATTCAAGTGTAGAACAGTATTTCTTGCTACCAACTTTAACTGAAACTTCATCAACTAAAATATTGATGTAGCAGTGAAATACAATCCTCTCTTCATTCAAAATGCCATTTAAATTCACCTGTTCTGTAAAGCTCATGTCTGCTCACTCACTGGTAGGAATTCACAGCACATTCATTGCAATAATTCACATGAAGTGCAGGGGAAGAAGGCGTCAGGGTGGGGGGTGGGGGGGAGTAGAGGACTAAAAAGATCTGCTGTAACCGTCACCTTTCATGATTTTTGAGCAAGTTTTGCTAAGGCTTTAGAAGCTTCAATTCCTATCTGACTCAGTGTACGCTCATGAGAGAGGGGAAGAAAGAACAAGGTGAGTACTAGGCAGCTGGACAGCATCTAAACTAAGAACCCCTTTACAGCCATTCCATTTCGGTCTCTGAAGGAACCAGCACTGTTTTGATGACCATTACTTATTACTGCCATAGAGACAATCTCACACATAGCTAGTGTTGATACACAATTTTCACCACCTGGAGATACAGAAAATACCATTAACTAATTAAAAAAAAAATAATTTAAAAATCTGCACTACTTTATTGAAGGCCAGAAAATTATTTACAGGGAAAAAATAAATAGGTGTGTACATTTACCCATTCAGAAGTTCATATGTCTGAATGTATAGCATACACGGTAACACTAACTGCTTAATTCTTTTCATTTACTCCCATTGCATTAATAACACTCATCACTGATTCTAGTCAAATTCAAGTCACGAGTACCTTACAAGGCTAATTTATAGTCTCAAGTGTGCTCTGAAATCCTCCAGTGAATAATCTTTACTGTTCTGGTTAGTGAAAGGTGTAAGACGGGTTTTAGCTACATACAGGAACTGTGAAATGATTTAATTTTTCCATTAGGAAAGCACCTATAGTAGCTTTTTTATGATTGAACTTTCATTTGTTTCTCTCTTAAAAACCAAATTAAAAAACAAATTACTGTGGGGTTTTTTTTAAAAAGCATTATTAAAGGATATTTCCATAGAATAAGGCAACTATATACCTGCATACAATACAACAAGCTCTTTGACGTATAAATTGTGATTTAAAATTTTTATCATGTGACCAAAATGACAGCTCAGGAAATTTCACAGTAACCACTGGACACATCACTTGCTTATCTCCAGGATTGTAAATAGCAGATACATTTGCTTTTACCATAAACAAGTTTGCACCAAACGTCAGATCTCAAATGTTGGTTTTTTGAGGGAAAGACACCTTCAGGCTATATGGCAAAAATACATTTCTAAGGTGCCATCCAAATGAGGTAAATCAGATACCATTCCATTCTCTAATTTCCAACAGTATAGTTTTCAGGGGTGGAAACTATAAACATTTAATAACATTTACAGGAGTCTAAGTATCTAGCACATTTGCCACATGTCACAAAATCACAGAATCGTAGGGGTTGGAAGGGACCTCGAGAGATCATCGGGTCCAACCCCCCTGCCAAAGCAGGCTCCCTATCTCATATTACACAGATAGGCATCCCGAAGAGACTTGAATATCTCCAGAGAAGGAGACTCCACCACCTCCCTAGGCAGCCTATTCCAGTGCTCTGTCACCCTTACTGTGAAAAAGTTCTTCCCCATGTTGGTGCGGAACTTCCTGTGCTCCAACTTGCAGCCATTGCCCCTTGTCCTGTCCCCACAGACACTGAAAAGGGGCTGGCCAATTCCCCCTGCATCCCATGCCTAAGAGATTTATAAACACTAATTAGGTCCCCCCTAAGTCTTCTTTTCTTGAGACTAAACAGCCCCAGCTCACTCAGCCTGTCCTCACAGGGGAGATGTTCCAGGCCCCTAATCATCTTCGTAGCCCTTCTCTGGACTATGTTCAGGAGGTCCCTGTCTTTTTTATATACTTTTATATGTCATTACGTTTCTCCTTGGATTTAGAAGAAAAAGTCCTCAATTAGATTTCAAAAACTGAAATAAACAGATTGGTGAAAACATTTTCTACTTTCCTCTGAAGTATGTCAAACTAGAACATGGAGTTCTACACATACCACAGAGAACTTCTTACAGATGCTTCCCATTCCAGAGTGGTTACATCTACCATTATACTCAGGAGCCATCATCATCTGTTTAATAGCTAGAACACAAGTCAGAAGGGATGAAAGATTTGAGAAATGCTTGGAGGGCTCTGGGGATCCCCGTTCTTTTAAACCTCTCTCCCAGCCCAAAGTAAAAATATATTTTTACTTTTTGTTGGTGTTAGAAAAGCCAATTTCACTTTTGGTGGAGGCTCTCCCAGGATCCCATTTCAGGGCATAGTATTCTGAACTTCACTTTTAATAAGGTTTAGACTGTTCCACTGTAATAGGGAAGCAATCCCTGACGTGCCCGCTCAAGTTTAGAATTTCAAAAATCTCCATTAAAATTTTGTGGTTTTACCATACTGATTCATGGTACACTGCCTTTACTAATTAAATTAATAGCTACACTTGCTTACTGAAGAGATTAACTTCTGCATTGCCCTCACTAGATAGGTTAGTTGCTAGGCAGCTCTCACTGGAGATTTGGCACTATGTTCTTATCTCTGAGGACAAAGGCTGCTATGCATCTTTCGCTAGGAGAACGAATGCTACACTGCTCTCAGTAAGGGCATTCATCTCAGTCTTTATATCTCAATTGCTCTCCTGTAATTATTTTAATCAGTTGGTGCATTCTAGTGTTGCGAGCCTATTTAATCTGGAGTATATTTTGATTTGTATGCAGTGGAATTGCTTTCATTTTTTTTCTCCCTTCTCAGTTTACAACCTCAACCATTCATTCCACATGACATGGGGAACTTGCACACCAGAGCACGCCACATCTGCTGCAGCAGTAACATTCAGTCTGATATGTAAGCAGCCCTTCTCAGTATTCTTCTATCCACTGAACAATTCGTTTTCAAATACTTGTTTACTTTGGTCAGTTTATTCCACGCCTCACTTCATATCTAGGAAGTCATACCTTTTATTAACGTCCTCATAGTGCCAAATGCCTAGTTGATACAAGCAGCACAATTTCGGTGACTTTGCTGAGGATATGTTTTATTCCTCCAACAGTCTGGTCTCCTTTCTACCAAGCACCTGGACCTCCAGATATCCAGATATGGGTGTACTAACTCCCTCCCAGATGATTTCCAAAGAACAAGATGACAACATTGTTTTCTCACTGACAGTCTGGCCTATTTTTCCTAGTGAGTAGAGACACATACAGCCCACATGTTTGTGTTGTAGTAACAGCTGAGAAAAATCAGTTTAGCTCCAGGATCTCAACAAAACTGAAGACACAGCTCTAATCTCCAAAACAAACCAACCCAAAATTAAAGGCCAGCAAAATCTTCAGGTTCAAACAGAAACTAGAATTAATTCCTGGACTAACTCTGTAAAATATTCTCAATAAAACAACACAGATCTTAAATGTTATACGTGTATCAGTATACACGTATTATTAACAATATGCTCACAGGGGCTCTACGTGTAAAATGATGTATTGATTACTGAATGGGAAGAAAAACATTGCAGCAGAAAAATATAGTCAGTTAATTTTTCAGTTATAAATTTTTTTCAGTTAATCCTATGTGACACAAAAACTTAAGAGGTTTTCTTTATTAAAACTTTAATTTAATTACAGTTTATTCTATTATTGATTTACAGCGTTTGCATAATCTTGTCATGCGAATTTACACCAACCTATGTTTTGCTATTTTGCTTTTTGTCATGCAGCTCACATTATCCATTTCTAAGTATTTGTTATCCTCTAGATGTTACTCATGTAATATAATTACTCCAGAAAGCACCATTTGAATGGCTGGCCCAAACTCTTGGGAGATTGAGACAAAAAACCTAAAAAATTAATAAAATATCTGTACAAATTCAAATTCCCTTGCTCCATAAAGAAATAATATAATTCATATTCTTTGTAATGAATATGTGAGCATAGTCAAGTTGAAACGTTTTTATAAATAATTTGCCTAGCCCTTTGTGCAGTTGTGAGAACTGGCAAGGCTTCTTGCAATTATGTAGAGTCAAAATCCGTCAGCAGCACTGCATTTTTTTCCCTCCAACAAATAATCTTATCCTGCCTATGGAGAATACAACAAGAAAGACTACGAAGAAAGTTGGACAATTCTGTCTCTGAAAAAGTAAAAACATAGGAATATTAAGGCTAGGCTGAAACTTATAAAGTAGCAGTGTCTTCACAAGTTGTAAAGAAAAATTTTAGAAAGGAAGATCACGGTAACGTTGAATTGATAAGAATAGTATACAATGGTTTCATTTTTAAACAAAGGTTAAGCCATGGTAGTAGACAACACCAAGGACTTGAATCTTTATCATGTTTCAAGGAATTGGGATGCAAAATAAAAATTGCTGTTAATATTTGTCTGTAAATATCAAGCTGTTGACTTCTTAGAGAAAAATATATGGTAATTTACTTGTGGGACATCAATTTGAAGGATATTCTGTTAATGATGCATTAGTTACTAGGAATTATTCGAGACTGACATGGATCATGTATACTGTTGGATCACACATGAAAGTTTACCTCTTTTATTAACACATTAAAAAGTGCTTTAGAATATATACAGAGGAGACCCTACAGGTATAAGACTCAAGAAAACTCCTGCAATTTCTATGAATCTCAAGCATCAAGGACAACACTTCTGAGAATAATGCACAAAAGAAATGGTACTGCTACTAGAGATAATTAAATATCTGCAAGCTTTATGATGAACACTTAATTTATTGCAATCATCGTACCTGTTAAGTAATCCAGAAATATGCTGAATCTCAATAGATTGTTAGGGCCTTTAAACTCTATTTTGACTGACAGTTGATGTTTTTTATATAGGCAAGCACACCCATATCCATAGGCTTTGCTATTTAAGAATTGCAGCTATGGCTAAACCCAAAAAGACAGCTGACCAAACCAGAATTGTCAACATTCACCTTGGTTATACAACAATTCAGTTTAGAGACACCCAGCTGCTTCAAACTGGATAGAAAGCTGTACAGCGAACACCACATAACAAGTTGTTTAGAACACAGTACAATAGAACCAGTCTGTTTTACCTTTCAAAAAAACCCCAAAAAACCAAACCAAACCCCACAGTGAAAAGAAGAAGAGAACAATTTTCCTGCCTTTTTAAGCAACCCTTTTGATTGCTTATTTTTCCCCAAAAGTCTTTTAGCCACAGCTGAAAGTGACAAAATTTAGGAGCCAGAGGAGCTAGAGCAGGAGTCCTCCATAGTATACTGAAAGTGATTCCACAATATCTGATGAAGGAAATTCACTTGACTGGCTCACTGCTTACTGAAAAGCTATAAACTGTCTTAAGGTTGAGAAAGAATGAAAAGTTCTTGTTGAAATAAGTGAGAGAAGACACAGCATTAAAAGAAATTCCCTGTTGTATTGGGAAATTGCCATTTGGACTATCTAAATTTCCTCTCACTGTATTAAGAACTTGATAATTTTCAATTTTTATTTTATCTCTTAAATTTGGCCATCTCAAAATGACATTTTTATATATTTAAATTAGATCTGACACTAATGCACAGAAAGTATCATCCCATTTTATACATAGACAGATTTAATTATCACCCATGCAGACACAAAGAAATCGTTCTCTAACATACATGAAAAAAAGGGCACATACAACTCCCTTTTGAAACCAAATCTCTTCACAGCACTGCCATCCTCAAAACAGTCCCAAACTTCAAAGTCAAGGAACTAATTGCTGGCATGTATTCTGTAGCTAAGAATATCTCACATATGTTTCCAGGGGAGGGCAATGAGGATGGTGAAGGGTTTGGAAGGGAAATCTTATAAGGAGAGGCTGAGGGAGTTGGACTTAATTCTTATGGGTCCGTTCCAACTCAGTATATTCTACTATCCTAAGT
>VZTU01018029.1:14236-33809 GCA_013400835.1 Zapornia atra
GTTGTACAGTTTGTACTCTTTTCAGCAGAAAGCTCACACAGATTACTGTGGGTCCATTGGCATGTTATGAGCCTGCCTGCTATGGCATCAACTGAGCTAGAGGGGTATTTTTTTCTATGCAGATATTTAGAGAGTGCTATTTCCGAGTTCATGTGTTGATCTCAGTCCATGAGCTTGAGAAAAGTTATCACTGATACTGTTCAAGTCAACAGCAATTAGATAGCCAAAATCACTCCTGACATCATTCAGATGTTTTAATGCCTATAGATATGGAATAGATAGGTTAGACCTTAAAGTTTACACTGAAACCAGATGATTGCACACTTTTAAGTGCATTATGCAGGACAAGTTTGCTACATCCAGCATGTCAGAACTGTATTTTATGATGCTGCCTGAAAGGTTGGGCATATGCTATCTTTTTAAGATTATGTGTTGAGCTTCATAAATCAAATGTCTGAATGAAACGTTGTTTATTCTCAGTAGTATACAAGCAGATATTTTTGTAACAATATTTTACCAAATGCATCTGAACATTCTGCTGACACAGTGATTCAAGGGAGTCCAGTGAGGCAAAAACTGTGACAGTAAAAAGAATTTGGTATATATGTCAGAGCAAATAATTGATGTAGCAGGTAATATAAAATCTAATGCAAATATAGCTTTTACCAGGGGGGAAGTAGCATGAGAGTGCTAGTCTGTCAAAACTAGTATGATTCCAAAAAGTATATACAGTCCCTGCACTATGTTGTTCATGGCAAGTAATGAGCCATGATAATGTACTGTGATAGATGAAGATATTTAGAAGACACGTATGTGTTGTTTGGAATAAGAATAGCTTTATAAACAGGTTTATATCATAATGCTTCTGAATGTGAAATTTCTTTAGCATTATTATACTCACAAGATTATTGGAAGAGAAGAAACCATCCTCATGAGTTGCTCTTTTTTAAGTCTTAATCACATAAAATTACAGAGAAAGCACTTTTGTTATAGGTACTCCTGATATAAATTACATTGAATATAATTTTGGAAAACCTTTCTCCATTTTCTCTATTGAATTTCAGAGTAAGAATTATATTTGGATAATTTTTTTTTCTTTTTTTGTCACAATAATTAATCACATGGGACTTGTATATAGCTCATGCCACGAAACACTCTAAGCTTTTCCAGAATTACAATTAAGTAGATCTATTCTAGACCAAAAAAACCAACAACAAAATAAAACTACAACAGAACACCCCAAAACCAACCAACCTGTATGTACTTTTTCCCCACAATACACTTCTGCTGCTTCTGAGGCTACCAATATTATTTGCATCAATATCTCTACCAGTTATCATCATCACAGCTAGACATCTTAATATAAGCAAGATAAATGTCAAGAAAACCACAGAATTTTATAAACGCACACAAAACCACAGAATTTTATAAACAAACACACATAATCCAGATTAATAAAACTTCAAATCACAAGGTTAGCAGTTTAACCACAACAAAATGTCCATATTCATTTCTATTTTTCATATAATCCTAGACAATATTTTAACATATCTTGTGTACTGAAGATTAGTAAAAATAAATACTTGAGAACTTTGGTGTTACCTTGTCTTCTTCCTGTTCATTTTAACTGGGGTGAACCAAAAGGATGTTACAGGAGAAGCAAACATTTCTGAAAAACAACATAGCTCCAACAATGAACAAGAGAAGTCACACTCTCAACAGGTAAACTTAAACTAATAGTGTCTTTACACCAAAAGAAAAGAAGACATGCTCTATCTGTAATGACAGAGAAATTGACAACTTCCTTATCTGTAATCCATACAAAACCTGCACAGAGAACAGTCTCTGTTTAGTTTCCAACCTGCTGCATTTATCATGAAAAACCATGATAATTAGAAACTACTCGATGTTTGAAGAACAGGATAAACATCCCCGAAGTGAGATTTTGGCCAAAATACTTTTTAAAGACCCTTGGTTTTTTTTAAAGTTTCAAATTTTCATCAAAAACATGCTCTCAAGAATCCACTCTGCCCACTATCCTCTTTTTTTCCTGAAAAGATAATCTTTTATAACTGTGCTGCAACGCACTCTGGGAGTAGTAACTTGTATCTTACTTAGTACTAAAAAAATTCCATGCTTTAATTCTTTAGTAAGTTTATCAGGTAAGCAACTGCCCAAGAAACACTACTCATTCCCACGGTAAGAAAAGGTTGGACATAAATGCAGTTGGGCCAAAAACATTTCAAAAGCTTTCTTCCTTGAACACTAACTTATGTGCAATTAACAGCAAAACAAGGCTTCACTTGACTTCACATCAGAAAGAGTAGAGTGAACTGTACTGCTTACTCTGGTTTTAAAGTTATGTTACTAACAGCTGTTTTAAGAAGCTTGGAAGGAGAGATCACAGGTAAGACATTATATTAAATCTCTACCTCCTGTTTTGAGAGCAAGGCTTTAAAATTGATCCCTGAATATTGATCTGAAAATTTCTAACTTATTGAACTATTTTTCAGTGTGCCTGGGTCTGAAAAAATAAAACCAATATGCTGTATTTTTTTCCACCCAAAGGAAACTCCCACCCTTAAAATTTTGTATGAGAAGACTTATGCCTCTCAAATGCAAGTTCTATTATTCATGGAGCAAAGCCCTACTTAGAAGAATCCCCTAGTGTCAGTCAATGGGAGCTCTGCGAGATTAAAACAAGGACTTGGCAATGAACTTCACCACCAATATATTGTTTTCTCCTCACTCGCTGTTTTAAAAGGGCCAAGCTACCAAAATTCTTATTTTAACATGCTTCTACACCATTTGGAAAGGAAAATGTTTTAGTAAATTATTCTTACATAAATATACCTTAAGCCAAAACAAAGTCATACAAGTTCTTTTCAGATAACTAATTTCTCATGAAAATAGTAACAGAAAAGAATTTCTTCGCTCCCTGTAACGTTGCAGGTGTTTCTGAGCCTCCCTTGTCAAGAAAACAGATGAAATATACCTTTAGCAAAATAAGAGCTTAAATCTATTCACTGAAACCCATCTATATTATTTTCTGTTGGGAGTACTGAATTTGATGCTATTTCTCACTGCTCGACTGCATAAGAAGTTCATTTTAAAAATAAATAAAAGGTTGAGAAGCCCAATCTAACATAATCATAAATGTTGAATTAATTTTATTTCAATGTGTGCCACCTTTTTTACCTCAGTACTGAAAGGGAAAAAAAAACCCTTTTCCCTTTCTTACAACAGAACAAATGTCA
Organism: Zapornia atra; assembly: GCA_013400835.1. Classification (NCBI taxonomy): domain Eukaryota; kingdom Metazoa; phylum Chordata; class Aves; order Gruiformes; family Rallidae; genus Zapornia; species Zapornia atra. The sequence goes on from VZTU01018029.1 coordinate 17,494, forward strand.
TAGCTGCTTAGAAACAGTTGCTCACATCTTCACAAACAGCATTTTCTATGCACTTTGTGGGCCATTAAGATGATCTAATTTATGAACTGAAAGAATTGCTATTCAGGAAACTCAGTCCCTGTGCTATTTACAGTGCCAGAACACTCAAAGTGAACTGGGGACTGACGTCTCACAGTAACAACTGACATTTCATTTAACCTTTTTAACTAAAATAGTTATCTTTGCAAATCACTCACGTCATGTTGAAGCAAATCTTCACCTTGATACTGAAACCTGACTGTGCTAAATGACATGCCTGGCACTTTATGAATGATATACCTCTAAGCTGCACAATCTTTAGGGAATATTGCTAAACCTCTTGACAGACACCGCTGAACTCCACTGCTTTCTTTTATACTAACATAGGTGAAAACACAGAAGATCACCCTGNAAAAACCCTTTTAAAAGCTTAGGCAAAATTCGCTAATCCTAGAGGTAGTCTGTGATTTTTCCCATCCATAAGACTGACACCAGACACTATTTTAATCTTCCTCTGCCCTCTCCAATTCAAAGATAGTATCAAATACTGAGTGCATGTTTACGAGACCAGTACAAGGTTGGACTCCCTGCTTGGGGATCACACTCGCTTCGTTTTAATTAAGGAGTACTTTGCCCAAGTTCCCCAGGCTAATACAAGTCTAATTGAAGTCAATACTAAGTCCGATACATTGCCATATGTGCAATCTAAATTCACATCCTAAACTCACCTCAAGCAGATGAGAATACTGTGGATGGACCTAATAGAGCTTGCAAAGAGACAGGAATAGTTCGCATCCCTTGAGATGTCTAACAGCAGACTGTACTGGCAACTGAAAATAGAAAAGAATGATACAGCATCAGAAGGAGTCGGCTGCCATCAGTGAGTTCAATATGTGCTCCTCTGGAAGCAAGGAGTTAACTCTGTAGTTCTGAGTGTCTGCCTATGCCTACAGCGATGCTTCTGTGTTAGTCCTTCATTCTCCCCTTCCCCATCAAAGAACTCCCAAAAATCCTGAGTGTTGAGGCCACTTGCTTCTGCTCCAGGGCTTCTGGGCAGGGAGAGGTTACACAATTTACCAGCCCTTGCCATTGATTTTCAGATGCACTGGAAATTCCCTGGCTGTTCTTTGGATTCCCCTCTAAATCTGCTTTTCCCAAGAGCTCACACTCAAGAGATTGTCAACCTCACTTGGCCACTGTCTAGGGGGATGGAGGCAAAAGGAAAAAAATGAAAAGGCAGAAAGAAAAAGCCTCTCTGCTGTTTTTTAAAATTAATTTTAGAAAAGATCTGTGTCAATAGTGGCTACTGATATAAAGCCAGTGAGGAGAAGAACAAGCCTTAAGTAGGGGCTGAAAACACTTGCCCTTCACAATTCAGACCTCAAACTTCTCGAAACCTAGAATAACTCTGTAGCCTATTAGTAAGCTAAATATACCCAGGGAACAAACACGTATAACATATCAGTCTTTTGTCAGAGGTGTCAGCCTGCATTGCTTTGATATGAACAGCACAGAGACCAGTTGTGAAGAATATAAAACAGCTGAATTCAGCAAGAGAACTCTTTATTATCATGGGTTTATTATTTTTATCTTTTATTCAACATACCATCACAAGTTAGAAAAAGCAGTAGCAGCAGACAAGATCTATTCAAAATGGAAACGTAACATTGCCTATCACGTATCCGATACAGGGTAATAGTCAACATTACTATAGATCTATCAAATTAGTATTAGTCAGAGGTGCATTGGAAAACCCTTCAAGAGAAAAAAAATAATAAATAGAACTATCACTGTAGATTCTAACTAGTTTTGATAAAGAAAACAAATTTGAACCACCAAAATTTAGTCCAGATATATCGATACGAAGCATTTAGTAAGAAAAACAAAACAGGAATTAAATGCTGAGTAACTGCCAAAACAATGAACCATTCAAAATTCCTTCTCTTTTTTTCCATGAACATCTTGCTTTACCCTTGATTACGGTACATAGTATACCCCAATGCATATACCTGCACTCTTAATAATAGTTTCAGAAGGAAAAAAAAGGGAAGAAAGACTTGTGCTTCTAATACAGCTTCCCTGTTTTCCTAAAGCCACGTATCAGACACAGATGTAAAACCGCAGCCAAACTAAATGATCAGCTCTAATAATCTGCTGGGAGCAAGGCTCATTCAAATCCATACAACATTAACAAAAGCTATTGGTGGATAGGTCATTTGATTCACTGGACCTTCCAACCCCATGGAAAATTTCAGAGGGAAAGAAAACAAAAAACATCAAAGTCTTTGTATTTAGTATATAGACCTTTTTGCCAGTTCAAGTTTAGACCTTTTTAAAAATGCACTGTCAGCTGCGTAGCTTTTAAAGGTAAAATGAGGCCTTTAAAGCAGGTATCCTACTGTGCATTCTACTGCTGTGCTACCTGTGGAGTGTAAAAAAACAAGGACAAAGATGGGACTAAGAGTCTCAAACATTCTCGCACAATGGCTTTCATCTTCTCTTCCAAATCTGCAACCTTTGAAGACAGAAGGAAATGCAGTTAATGCGTTTACAAATAGGCTGGAGCCTGCTACATTTTTAAAGGAAATTCACAAAGGACACAAATATCCACTGGAATCTTATTATATTATTTAAAGGGACACTTTAAGGGCTGGCAGTCCCCCAGTTTGACGACTCTTTGTAATTTCATCTGTTTGCAAAGTTCACACACTTTCTCAAATTCTTTTAATGATTCATCACTTCTCTCTCTCAAAAAGAAAACAATTAAAAATGTCACTGATATATGATAATACCAGAAAGAAGCCCATCTGTGACAAGCTACAAATCCATCCTTACCATTCACTTATTGCAGGGAAAATACTTACAATTCAGCTGACAAAATATCCGTCACCTTGCACATTTATGACTACAGTCTTCTTCCTGAAGTTCACTTCTCCACACTCCTCTCAGTCTTGTCCCTGCAAACATGGTCCCACTGCCTTATTCAACTCAGCTCCCACATTCATTGTAATATTTATGGAGCTAGTTCAGCTCACTAACTCAGCAGAAAACTATTCATAGGGGTGTTTTTTTCCTCTAAGTTAGTATTTGACATTTTTCATTAGAGTTGGTACAAGGTAAAGATGATTTCTTGCATTAGCTTTCATCATCTTTAGAGATGCTTCAATCTGTTAGGAATTACTTAGCAAAGAAAATTTGATTATACATTTTGAATAATTTTCTTCCAGAAAATGAACAATGATATTATTACCTCGGTTCTCTTAATTTCTGACTATGAAAAATCTGTATTGAACTTTAAACATACTGATCTTACAATACAATTTTGAGCATGAACTTCTCCAACATCTTTTTCTAATCACATTGAAACCAAAAGAGTAAGGGAAGCCAGAAGTAATGGTCATAAAAGTACGCTGGCACGCTCAGATAAGATCATCCTTTATCTTGTTGAGAAGGGGTCAGAGGAGTATAAAACACCAACAGCATATGAAGAAAGCCGTGACTTCCTTCATCAGTGAGCTTTTGGGCCATTCACCTCGAGTTTTCAAGGACCAGAGCCATCAGTGCTAATCAAAACAGTGTCAGTTCAGTGGTATTGCATAGTGGCAGCTGAATTAGGTGTTTGTTAAGGACTGATTGTTTTGTATGTGTAGTGATAATTACTGACAGGCGTTAAGAACTAAAGATTGGCAATGAGTATTGTCAATCCAGTAAAGAATGGAAGTTTCAAACTGCACCAATCTGTCTTTCATACATCCCTGTCACAGCGATCCCTAACCTCTGACAGATTTAGGTATATTCAACTGCAATAGCAGAAGCTGATGCAGTAAAGTGCTGTCTGGTTATCCTTTAAGGATACACCCACCTTGGGAGACCCAGTGCTCACTGGTGCGCGGTGCCATAGCTTCCCACTAATTCCTGATCTGCCTGCACAAAGCACAGATAAAAGCCCAGGAGCAGCAACAAATCAGTGCTGTAGCTGCAGCTAGAAAGAAGGGAGCAAACAAACAAGTATTAAACTGACAGCACGAGACTAGAAATTCTGCATTTGTTATCACCAATAAAAACAAATCTTTGCAAATCTATGTGAAAGGTCCAGCAATCTACAATACTACAACTAGTGCTTTACCACTGAAGTGGATACTAGAGTCCTGCAATATTCCTGTAAAAATGTGGCAGCCACAGTACAATATTTGCAGGTCTTTCTGCTTGAGGATCTGTAACAATTTAGATACACAGGTGTAAGCATACATACATACATATATATTTTTTAAACCAGCTGTTAAACATTATTGCTTTCTGCAGCAATAATTTCTGTGTTTGGATTGAAAGTGATGCAAGCTTCAAAACTCCTGTGGAGCTCACAGAGCCATAGTCTCACCACTGAGTCTTCCTAAAATGCGTTTTGCTGTTAGTAGACACCATTAATTCTGTTGACTGCATATGTACATTGTCTTATTATTCAGTCTCAGTATTCTGCGGTGCATTATAAACCCCTCAGTATCAGTCAGAAATGGTTACAGAGCAACCATGGCAACATAGAAATGAAATATGAAAGAAGAAATATTTTTATTTTAATTTTTAGATTAAAGTCAAATTAACTTGAATATCATTCTGGTTTATAGGTTAATAAAATACAAGAGAAATTAATTACTACCAGAAATAAATATTTATAATGCAAGTACCATGATAACAACAAGCGAAAAAGCTTCTTAGTAGAAGTGTTTGCCCTAAAGGGCAAGAGATATGCCAACCTAATAACCTCACCAGGGGTTATGAAAAATTTGCACATTGCCTGACAGCCTAAGGTAAAGTCTTATGGTAGCTCTTCAAGTGGATAAAAGGGAAAAATGGAATGCATTGCAAAGAGGTACAGTTTATCTAAATCAATGGAGACATTTCCTACTGCATTGACCTTCACTGCATCTTGAGGAGTATAAAAAGCATTAAGGAACATTTTAAAAACACCCAGGGGTTTTCTTTATCTAGGTTTTCTCCCTGATCAAATAAACTAGAACTCTTTATTATAGATATTTCCCATATTTCAAGTTAATGTACACTTCTCCACAGCACAGCCACCTAAATAATCTTAACACCTCATGAGGGCCATGACAGTCTCCCAGAAATGTCATATTCCTCCCTTGATGAACATCCCTCAGAACGACAGCATTGCTATGTCCCTTTGCACTGACACTAACTGAAATATTTATCCTTAAGATGACCAGGATCAAGCACCGAAACAGAAGGGCCCATGTTTAACATCAGCTCAAGCACTAAAGAGAAGAAAACCATGCCTGTGTGTAAACTGGCATTGTATACGCAACAAAGTTCACCTGCATCTGCTTTTTTTACACCAGTGTTTATGAGAAATACTACTACCAACAGAAGGGCCATTTCTGCTACAAAAGACAGCGGAGTAAATTGTTCGCTCCTAGCTCGCTCTTAATGAAGACTCAAGCAATAACAATAGCACCAGCTAAGCCTGTTAGCAGACCTTCAGTAACCCAAACTGGGCATGTTTCTGAGCCTATATGACACCTTAGCACAGCTAACAATAAGTGGGCAGGAGATATAAAGATATATTGCACTTACAATCTTTAAGCAGTCGAGAGAGCAAGGCTGTGAACTTTTTGCCTAGGTTGAGCAAGGTTTTCACACCAAGAGAAGCCAGTAAAAGCAAGCTCTGCACACAGACTGTAACAGTATTTCACCCGTGGTGCTTTTTTTATCTGCAGGACTTCAAGAACTCTACCAAATTAGCAAGGCTTAAGTAAATGATAAACCCACTTTTCCTTATTCCTGCTTATGGCAATGTACAGCACTGCCCTAAGTGGCGCCTCCTGACCGCGTGTGGTATCTTAATTTCTAAAAATTAACTTCAATCTCGGCATTCTGTCCAGTAATATAACACAGTTTCATTGGGAAATATTTGTAAGATGAAATGCAGAGCAGAGAAAAGGAAAGGTTGGGTTTAAGTAATTTCTTTATCCACGTTCTCTCTTTTCTCTTAGTCAGTCCTCACTTCTGCCATTATAACGTTCTGCTTGCATCTCAGTTTGAGTCTTTCCATACTTCCTTTTACTTCCTTCATAAGCTCTAATTTTTACCCAGCTAAACATCCAGTTCCATTTCCTATATCTTTTTCCAAATTTCCCAACAAATGGATATTTGCTGTCAAACAGAATATTGCCTAAAAGTAAATTGACACCTTTTGTATAAATAATGCAGTGAGATGTGTAAAGCCTTTCATTTAATATCATGGGAGTAATATACCAAAATTAAATGCTATCAAGTATGGACACATGAATTCCAAGTTCTTTATATTCTTTTAACATATAAATGATCAAACTGACATGCATGCTTTACAATTTCAGATGCAATATATGAGAGTTCAGGATACCAATGCATACCATTAGTAATTTCTGTACTGTGTAACACTTACTTTAGTTCTGTGTGGTTTTTCCTGTGTTATTCTGCCATTTTCCCTTACTACACTTCCAAAGTGGCAGATTTATTTCTGAAAAATATAAGATGCACACGTTTTTCTGCTTAATAGGTAAACTGCAGAGAGCAATTATAATCATCACTCAGATCCCACTATTATTCCATAAAGCTTGACAGCAAGAGCAGAGAACAGTGGCAGAATAAACACAGGTATCAACAACGTTTTTTAAAAGCCATTGATCAGAGTATCGGAAATCATTGCCTTAAGATCTGTCATGAGAATTCACGCTTTACATTCATAACAAGGAAAACAGCTGCTTTTAAATTTCAGTGCAGAGAACTGTATGTCTTGCCTGCCCATTTCATTGAGTCCTCTGCACCTTGTCTTTAATCCAATGCACGGAGGAGTTCTTGGGTTTTATCCTCTCCTCTTCTCAAAATTAATGTGAGTCATATAAAGCACCTGACACTGGTAATCATTCCTTTATATTTAAAATATGTGTAGCTAGAACAAATGTATGACTCACTTGGCCACGTTCCAGAGCTGTGCTACTGTACCTGAATACCTTGGTAGCACTCCACCTTTTGTACATATTGCATGCTTTAAAGCTGTCTAGTGTAACAGATAAATCTGGGCAATCATGTATTTTGTAATGATTTCTCCTGACATTCTCAATTACATTTTGGAGAGCCTTGAGTACAGCATTTCCAGCAGTTCCCTCAACCGGTAGCATAAATTTTATTGAACTGCTACAGAGTACTGTGCAAGATTTATTTGCTGAGCAGTTAACTTGGGTTACAGCATCAAAAGCAGGAAGTTAACGTGCATAAAATTTCACCAACCATAATTAATTTGTTATTTTGAACAGGAAATAGTAAAAGCCAAGCTACAAACAAAGATTAAATTCATATAATCACAGCGCAAAAAATATTTCTTTACATTTCCAACAAATTAGTCTGGAGTGCACACCATCATATAAGGTGGCTACTAAGCATTATTTGGGGGCCTTGGTAATGATTTTGGTGAAACTCTGGAAGTTAAAGAAGGTATGAAGCCTTCTGAAGCTCTGAAACACCACCAAACAGAAGGTGACTTCCTATCCACACAGACAAAACTGGATTGCTAGTTAGTGGGTTTTAATCTTTGCATAGGAAAGTTGATATATTTTGAGAACTCATAAATTGGCTTCAAGATCTCTGTTGGGTTTTTTTGTTTGTTTGGGGAGGGGGTGGTTCTAGGAATTTTGGTGGGGGGTATGTTCTAAACCATTTCAAATGTGAAGGCAGTTCTTGAAAATAAATCATGGCCATACAAACACTATTTTCTATTACTCTACTAGAAAAATAGCCAAAACCACTAGTCCTAAGTAGCGTTTCTATTTGATAGCTTGTAATATTATGTTTCTTCTATAGCTGAAAAGGGCAACACCACTGTCTTAGTAGTTCTGGTGAGATAGAGTTGTATTTCTAGAAGAGAAATACCTGTCCAATTCTCTTCCTGCAAGAGACTGAGAGCATGAGTAAAGGAAGTTGCAATGTAATTTTTTAAGAAAGATCAAAAACCAAAATGGACTATGGAAAAACAGGAAGCTATACTGAATAGGTGACATTCTAGTTTACTCAAAAAAACTGGTGATAACTGCAAGTACATAAACCGACTTTTACAGAGAAAACAATACACAAACACGTCATACTGAGCAACAGAATATATGACTGGAGAATAAACAGAGTATTTCTGGAAAAAAAATGCTTAATAGCTGATCTAATAAGATGTCAATGCTCTTGAATTTTCATTAAGTTCACAATTTATAGGAGGTCTCCTTTCAATAAGTGTTTACAGTTCCATGCAAAAATAGAATCTAAACTGGAAAGCTGGATGAAAAAAAAAGAAAAAAAGAAGGAATTCGATACCCACATTAAGTCCCAATCCTAGTGCCAACAACTCCAGTTTAATTCAGTCTCTGAACACTTGCTGTGGAGTATTAGAAACAGGATGTCTTGTGACATAGATCAAAGGCTTGGTTTTGAAAGTTGAGCCTGAAATCCTTTTGCTTTGGTGTTGTCAGCTATAAAGAAGGATGATAGCATGTCCTTCCCACAAATAAGCTATGGGATGATACAAGCATCTATCAAGAGGCACTTGCGTAACATAACTTTTCTGGTCTTTATTACATTTTGGTCCATAAAATAAGCCAATTGAGTTCTGCATTTGTACTGAAGATATTTTTTGGGCAACCATGGTCCCAGTTAATTTTAAAGTAGTGAACATACAGACCCCATCTATTTCATGTGGCCTTCTGATGCAAAAGATCTGTAGGTGTACCGAGTACTACTGCCATGAGAGAAGGTTGAGAAAAATTACTGAAAAGAGAATCAGCAAGTGGGTGTAATTAAACCAAACATGAAGAATAGAAGTTCGTACAGCCTATGGATTGTTGACTATGCATATTTTCAATGTGATGCTCATGAGCAGATTTCTCTGACCCTCTTTCAAACTGTACATTGTTTTCTCTTTCCTGTACTTCAACTGTTTTCATTTCTTGTCTTCCACAGCTTATCCCCATTTCTCATTAATTGAAACCATTTTATATTGTCTCTTCTTCCTACATCTTCTGCTTAGAAACTGTTGTAAACCCTAAATCACCCGCAGCTTTGCTCTCTGACTTTTCCTTGGACTCCCCTCATCTTTTTTCTTGAGAATGTAACACATTTAAATTCATTTGCAGGATGTCTGCAGCTTTTCAAGGTTGTCTCTAATTTTTCTCCATTCCCTACTAGATTCCAATAAACATATCATCTCATCCAATGGAGGACCTCTTTCTGTACAAGACAGAAAACATTTACCAGTCTAGAAGGTATCTAGAAGCACCCCATCTTCAGGAGATGCAATTTCCTCCCCATTGCCATCAGTGTGGATTTTCTAACATGAAAACAATAACAGACGCAGTTTTCTCATAAGATTTTGGTGATCTTGTATAGAGAGTTATTGAATATGGTGACAGTCTGTCCACAGAGCACGCCCTGGGCAGCAGGAACAGAGCACTTTCTACATTCTGCTGAGCTGTTCCTTCCAGAAGCAGCAACTCATGTCAGTGATTAACAAGAAGCTGGTGCAGATTCAGCACAGTTGGAGGCCAGCAAGCTACAAGCTGCAGTGGCAACTGCAGTAACTGAATTTAAAATTAGATACTAAAAACTTTTTAAAAAGGAAAACAGAGGAAAAGAGGATAGTTCTTAAGCATTGTAAGTGGATTTTTAAAAAGTTGTGAAACTTTTCTACACCCATATTTGAGGAAATTTTTCCAGCAAGCTTTACTCACCCTCTAATAATGTATGTTAACAACCATAATCTCTATCTTCACTGGCAGCAAATTATGCTCATTTTCTTTTTATTTGTTCTTTAAAGAGCACTTAGATAAAAATAATTGTAGCACTCTTCTTTGAGAATTTTGGGTAGAGTAGCTAATTGATATAGATTTTCTTTAGAAATAAATGTGCTTTCACTGTGATAATATTGTTTTAAATGTGTTTGTCTCAGACCATAAGCACGACAACATTTTGGACAGAGTTATCTATTGTCCCATTCTTCTTCAACTTTATAAAAAAAGAAAGAGCTGCTGAAAGAAAAGATTAATTTTAGGATTATTATTTTCGGTTTCATTAGCTGAAATTCCATAATCAGTACTTACATTATAGTTCAGCTGTATCTTGTCACTGATAACATGATCATCCCATTTCACTGTTTCTGTTGTTCCACTTAAGAATGCCTGCAAATAATATTTTTCTGTTATTTGTATGATTTTACATACAAGGAAAGGAAATTCATGAACATTTATAACAATCTCTCCAGCCTTATCCCAGATTTCATTCTGGAAGAGAATGAAATTCATGAGATCTTCCAGGAATCTGTGCTATAACAACATATGGAACATTCATTTAAGGAAATGAAGCATTGTTGTTTTCTTTACCTTATCTTCACAGGTATGTTGTATGCTGAATATATGCTTTCTTTTTTACAAGTTGTAACAAGAAAAACACAGTATAACATGTAACAAACAGGCTTTTTTTTCTCTTCCTCCTTAAGCAAAACACAACTTGTAGTCAAGGAGTAACTCTCTAAACACAGACCTAAGAAATTATTAAGGAAAAATTATATCAATTACACCTCTGTATCACTTCATTACTAACAGATTCAAACTAGGTGTCATACAGAAAATATTTCAATCTAGAGTATTTGGGAAGATTAAGCTTTATTATGTGTATTGAACCTAGAAAGCAATTACTCTGAAAAGGAAATAAGGGAGACTGCACATAGTAAGAGCTCCCAGCACAATATGGTAGACAAGACATTGCAATATCAAAACAATACTATACATTGGGCCTGTTTTGAATACCTACAATTCAGAAAAGATGTTGAAAACTTGAAAGAGATTCAGAAAGAAACCAGAAGAATGACTCAATACCTTCCTTCATGGAGGCACTTCATTATCTCAACCTGTAATCACTTCTTAGAGTGAAGTTTTATAGTTGCATGCAGCAACAGCCAAGGAGTAATGGCTTTAAACTGAAGGAGGGTAGATTTAGATTAGATTTTAGGAAGAACTTCTTTACTGTTAGGGTTAAGAAGCTGTGGCTACCCCCTCCCTGGCAGTGTTCAAGGTCAGGTTGGATAGGGCTTTTGGCAACCTGGGCTAGTGGAGGTGTCCATGCCACGGCAAGGCATTGGAACTAGATGAGCTTTACCTTTCCTTCCAATCCAAACTGTTCTGTGATTCCGTGATTGCATATCTTAAATATCAATGAGTGTCTATCAAGCAGACATATCTCATATCAGAGGACACTGTGATCTAACAGTTTTAATAAAATCCAATGTCTAGGAGATGATAGAAACAGCTAGATAAATCCAGAAAGAGAGGTGCACAGTTTCAATAGTGAAAGGGAACATTAGAACAACTTTTCCAGGGATGGACCTAACTCGGCACTTTATAGACTCTGAACTGACTTGGAGTGCTGCAAATTCAGATCATGAATTTAAATTGGCTACAGAAACAACTGCTTAAATGGCAACAGAAGGCAATAATGCAGACATTGGGCTACCAAGGAAGTCAGATAACTTAGAAGGTCACACTGGATCCTTCTTTTTACATCTACCAGTTAGTCCTGTGTATTGTCTGTGAAATCTAAGTATTAAACATTATTCTTTGTTTTGGAAGAATTTAATGTCTACTTGCATAGCAAAATTAGAAAACTGCAGAACATTCCTTATTCAGCTAAGCACAGTACAGTACTTACTGTACAATGATACCCTATTAGCTAAGAATGGAAACTGTTGTGAAGTCTACACTGAACTCTTTTCAGCAGTCTTTGCATATCTATTGGAGTTGTCCAAATTAAGTTAGTGCATACCTGTGGGAAACTATTTCTTAAGGCAGGGAGATTTCTACTTGTGATACTGTCTTAAATGTTGTTTCCACTACCTTACTTAAGACCATCATCTTCTGCCAGGCAAAATACCATTTACTCCTGTCAAATCAATTAGCTTTATTTTGTTTCAGAATCTGTAAGGGTTAACTCTCTCTGTATTGAAGGTCTTTTAATCAGATGTTTTTGTCTACTGTGTATTTGTATACCATCTAGCAGAACAAGGCTTTTACCTAAGTATGTATCACTGAAAAAATACGCATAAAAGGTAGCAACTAAAATGAAAATATCAAAGCCAGACTCTTCACATGCATTTTAGATATCCTCTGCTGCTGACCTGGATTTTGTAAACTACTTAAACTTTGCTAATATTCTCACAAGAGACCAAGAAATTGAAATAGTGTAGTTCTTAAGGACCCCAAACATTACCAACCCATTGGCTGCAACTAAAGAAAATACTACAAAGCTTACATTTATAAACTCATGAGCTATGATTTTGATTTTCAGTTCAACACAAAACAGAAATCAAACTGATTTTGATTCTTAAAAAAATGGAGAGCTAAACACATTTATCTACCACAAGGCCACTGTGGTTTTCCATTTCCAGTCCAGAACTAAGTTCTACTGAAAAACTGAAAATCCTTCTGATGCCTCGGAAAGCCGGAATCCAAACTCAGTAGTCTTGGTGCCTATGAAGCAGGGATCCTTTATTGCAGCGCTGGGCATGCAGGAGATCGATCGCTCCTCCAGATGTGTGCCCCATTAAAGCCAAATTTCTCCTATTTATACAGATAAACTATACATATTCATTATAATTTCTAAGAAAAGGCAGGGTTATGCAAATTATTTCCAGGAAGTCATTTACATTAACTCCTCCCAGATAGAGCATGCTCAGTGACACTCAGGGGGTCTCCTGGTGGTCTCCAGGGATGAAGGCTGGACGTCTTCCTCTCTCTCAGCACATGCTCTTGACGGGTTTCTCCATGCTTATCTGGGCTCCCAACACTTGCACCCAGTAGTTAGTTTTTCACTGAAAGCAAGATATACTCTGACTTTTAATTGGTCATTAGTCTCATTATTTATGACTCCTCTATCTCCTGCTTCCTCTGGTTTCAAGGCTGTTGCACTATTATGGTGAAGTTTTGTCGCCGCTTTCATGAAACAGCTGATGTGATCACAGCCAAATTCTGCTAAAATTCAAAACTAATCTATTCCTAAAAACACACCAATTCTTACTTCTTTATCTTCAAGGCTGTTACTGTTGCATTGTTACGGTTAAGCTTTGCTCTGCTCTCGCAAGCAGCTTACACAGTTGCAGCTTTCTCTTAAACTAGTCTATTGTTAAAACTATGAAAATTCTTATATTAAAGTTGTATTAATTGTCTCTTAAGCTACACCTATACCAATCCACTCAGCATGATCACTTCTCACTGAATCACTTCATTATCAAGGAAGACAGTCAAAATACCAACAAGCCCACCACTGTAGAAGACAAAACAGGCACCATTTTAATCAACGCCTGGTATCAACTAAGTGAATACAGTACTTTATACTAGAGTTTACATTTTTGTGTCTCTTTTCCATCATTCGAAGATGCAAAAGGCACTACATATCTCAGACCACATCCAGCAAAACATCCCTGTCCTGATCTCCTTAGCCATGCTGGAGAACTTCCAGGAAATGGAGAAAGAGAAACATATATCTCAGAAGTACAGCAGTCATCCTTTACAGCTTGGGCTTATGCGCACCAGGGCCAGACATAATAAATCCAGCTAAAAGAGAGTCTGAGATAACCCACATAAAGAACTGTTCATTGAACTCATATAATCTATACGGCAGTCAATGAGCATGGAAGCAGGCTATTAAGCATGAACTCTACAACTGCCTTGTTAAGTGCCGGCAAGCTCTCGGATGAATGGAAGTAGGGTACAATTTTTGTGCAAGACTTGAACATCGCATTGCCTGGGACTGGATTTTGAATGCTTTGGACTCTTTATGAATTTTTTATAAGTATTACTTAATATGCAAGCGTTATGAGTTTGTACATTAACCGGAGAAACAGTGTCATTTATAGAAGATACAAGCAAATTTCCTATACCTAGCTAAAGTTAGATAGAGAGCTAGCCGTTTCCTATATGACTTATTCTCAGCCATCGCGTAACATAGATCTCTATGCCCCCCAAAATTACATGCTTTCACAAGCAGCACCTTGTCCACTCCAGCAGTTTTTGTGGCTCCTTAGATCTTTTTTTTTTGCATTCTCACTGCAAAGCCCTGTTGCAAAGAAAGCAAGGTAATAATCTTCATCTTCACTGGACATAAACTTAATGAAATGACAGATATAAGACTAAATGGAGTAGAGGAGGCCTACAGGGTTGTGCAAAAGTAACAGTTGTTTTTCCTCTGTAGTGGTGTAACCATCTCTTGTGCTGTCCTCTGTGCTCTCTTGTGTACTCTCTCAGTCACTACACAGCATGCTTTTTTGTCTTCATGTTTATAAGACTCAAATCTCATTGCTGCAGGGTATGAACAGTTATGTTGTTCCTTGTTTTGAATCTGTTCTTCTCAAAGAACATAGGATCAAGATGTCAGGTCAAGAGTATCAGAGGGGAAAAAAGGCTGAGAGAAAACTAAGTTTTACATCAAGAATATGAAAATCAAGTAAATAATAAGCAGACCAAACAAAGAACTCCCATGAAGAAATAAATGAAACTAAAGACTACCCACCCACCTTTCAAACCTTCTGCTACAGCCTTTCCAGAGTAAAAAAAACCCAACCAAATACAACCAAAACCAGATTTCCTTATTGTAAACTATCCACTCTGGTTGGTGCTCTGGGTAAGCCACATTTCTTCTAAGGAGTAGAGGAATATACAGTGTGGAGAATTCTAATTTCCCACTAGTTTCAAGAGGAGGTTATAGGTCTTGGGCCTTTTTAACAGAACATGCTGCAAAGCAGCCAGGCTAATTATGGAGGAGAGAAGGGAGTAGAGAAAATTCCTCCTTTCTGGGCCACTGAAGGATGCAGCATCCCAAAGGCAGAGACAGATTTTGCATGCATATGTGAGTAGAAAAGCACGATGCTTGTAAACTAGCAGATCCTGCAATCCACCTCTTCCACCTACGCCATAGCCTTTTGAACATGAACGCAGAGCAGGTGCACTGGTGACATAACACAGGAAATGTTGATTTTGGTGCAAGGAAGATGCACAACATAAGGTAATGACAGCTGAATTCAGGTGCTAACGTTTCACTATGTGCAATTCTCACTGAAAACGCTCCCTGAAATGTAATGCTAGTGAGCAGTCAAAAGCAACATAAAATAAATGGGTGGGCAGAACCCTAACATATGCATTGGAAAGATAACTAATGTGGCTATTGAAAATTTACTGTTAACTTTATTGAGCAAACCTACATAAAATAATAACAAAAAGTTACTCTTTGCAAGATTCATCTACCGTCATGAGAAGGTGATAAGCATTTTGCCAAATGACCATATCTGCTCTTTGAAATTTTCTCTGTCTCCCACCTCTGTATGCCTTTCCATGACGTCATGTTATTTCTGTGTATTTGCATATCACCTCCTACCATCCAGAAAAATCCTTTTCCTACAAAGCTTTATCATGTGCTGCTTTATTCTTAATCTTTTTTTTTCCCTGCCTGTTACACATCTTTACTAGGCTCTTAGTACAGTGAAGCCCCAACATGTATAATTAACAGATTCAAACATTGCTCTCTTAGAATAGAAATAAAACTAGATAGCCAAGGAAAAATGCAATATTATTATATAGTTACCATTTTTCATCATTGTCATGCAGCATTTCTCTTTCGGGTGGAAGAACTAGTATCTAGTTACCTTTTTTCCAAAACTCTAACCCTAGAAGGAAAGGAAGCCCTCCAGAGGGATCTTAACAGGCTGGAAAGATGGGCCCGGGGGAACCTAATGAGGTTCAACACTGCCAAGTGTCAGGGACACTTGCACTTGGGTCAGAAGAATCCCAGACATAGATACAGACTGGGAGAAGAGCTTCTTGAGAGCAGCCCTGCTGAGAAGGACCTGGGGATTGTGGTGGATGAGAAACTTAACATGAGCCAGCAGTGGCTCTTGCAGCTCGCAAGGCCAATGGGATCCTGGGCTCCATCAGCAGAAGGGTGGCAGCAGGGACAGGGAGGGGATTGTCCCTCTCTACTCTGCCCTCGTGAGGCCCCATCTGGAGTCTTGTGTCCAGAGCTGGGGCCCCCAATACAAGAAAGATGGGGAACTGTTGGAGAGGGTTTAGAGGAGCCACGAGGATGATCAGAGGGCTGGAGCACCTGCCCTGCAAAGAGAGGCTGAGGGAGCTGGGCTTGTTCAGCTTGGAGAAGAGAAGGCTGCGGGGGCACCTCATTGCAGCCTGCCAGTACCTGAAGGGAGCTTATAAGCAGGAGGGGATTCA